>WMED01003199.1:4803-22673 GCA_019650415.1 Pipa parva
TTGCGAAGTGAGCCGAAGGCTTCGGAGCTCACTTCACTGAATGGTGAATTCCCCCCTTAGACTTTAGTGAATAACCCCTCTGTGTCTTGATGTCTTTTATCTGTTGCTTTAAGGGGCATAGTCATCAAAGTCCAAATTGTCACATAGATGCTTAAATTTGCATCAATTTGCAATTGATATGATTTCCTATATTAGTAAATTATTATCTATTATTATTTTCTATAGTGTGAATAATGTGCACCACAACTGCAACTGTGAATATATGTAAACTCTACACATGCAGAATCAGCAAATTCACACCTGGTTTGCTGGTGAATTTGCTGATTTGACTTTGCCAAATAAAGCTGAGAAATTGGGAGTCTTGCTGTAGGGTTCCTTTTTGGCGTAAGGGAGACAGTTTACCCAAAACTCATAAACAATACAGTGACGAAGTATACATCATGAACTAAGAATTATCTGGCACTATAGGGGATGTAAAAGACCCTTAATTTCTGCAACTATACTACAGTAACAATACTGGTAACCAAAATGTGACAAAATAGTGACATTGTCCTTTATTATGATCATTTATGCCTAGTGGGTTCTCTGGAGCTTTTCATGAATATGTATTATCTAATGCTTCCTATGATGACTCAACAGGACTAAGGCAGGGGTTTGTTTATTTATCAAGAAAAGATGGCTGGAACCACAAAGAAGAAAAACAAGTACAAAACAATTCAAATCCAGATTGTATAGATTGCTATAGCCAGCTACCACAAAACTGTCTGTACATGTGTAAAGCATTTTTAGCCATTGATCAACTGTATTGTGTGCAATTTGTCATTTCACTTGTGTCAGTATTTTGTATATGTGTTTATGGAAACAAAAAATGGAAGTGATCTTAAAATTCACATCTAAGATTTAGGGGGTTATTCACTAAAGTCCGAATTGTTGCGTATAGGTGTGAATTTGCCAGATAAAGACGGTTGGAATAGTCTGCTACTGTCGCAGTCGCATCTTTATAATGAGAATATTGTCGCAGTCGTGACTTTATTATAGGAAAATTGTCGCAGTCGTGACTTTATTATAGGAAAATTGTCGTAATCTTAACTTAAAAAAATTGTTGCGACTTTACAATTGGGAAATTGTAGCGGATTTACTATGGGAATCCGCTGCGTGCAAATTCGACAGTCAAATTCGCACCTTAGTGAATAACCCCCTTAACCTGAAAGACTATAAGACTCCTGGTCTCTGCCAGCCAGTATAGTACTTTCACCATAATCCTGGCCTAACCTTTCAAAGATCTATGACATAACATTTCCTGATCTGGTCTACAGGTTTGGATCCTACCCCAAACCTGACTCTAGTGTCAATATCAAGCACTGTCCCCATCATCCACAGGTCCAGGGAACTATCCATATTTTCATGCCTCATTTATGCCTGTAGCCAGCCAAATTGTAAGGTTAGAATAAATGATTCTTCTACATTTTGGGGGGAATTCACCATTCAGCGAAGTGAGCTCTGAAGCCTTCGGCTCACTTTGCAAATGGTATTATGCGCATGCTGATGTCCTGCGCGCGGACATCAGCATGCGCATTAAAGGGATTCCCATCTCGGCGAGGCAACTCTTTTGGTCTCGCCGAGACGGGAATCCCTTTAATGCGCTCACTGATGTCCACGCGCAGGACATCAGCATGCGCATAATACCATTTGCGAAGTGAGCCGAAGGCTTCGAAGCTCACTTCGCTGAATCCTCCCCTTTATCTCTGTAGAAATTATTACATATGTATGCCACAAAGCTAACAAGTAGTGTTTTGTATAACTTTGCTTTAGCACTAATTAAGTTCATAAAATATATTTTGATTAAAGAAGCATGTTAGAACAATTCAGGTGGCAGCAGATAAAAGTTTTCATTGTGGTCTGTCAGAATCAGTTGAAGCTTTGATGAGGAGTAGCAACTCTTGTGGCTATTATCTGGATATCCATTGGGATTGAATACAGTAGGGCCCAGGAGAAAGATTTAGGGCAGACTGCAGTTATGTTTTTCATGGATATAGCAAATGTCAATGCAAACAAGAATAGTCATAGTTAATAACATTGCAGAGGCAGAGCATGCAGCAATAAGTATAGGAACATGAGCACAGGTCAACACAAGCAGCTGTAATCAGGAACATAAGCAGATAATCATAAAATAGGAATCAGTCAGTAGAAATCCCAGAAATACAGGAAATAACAACTATAACCAAGCATTTACTGGGTCCATGGCTCTTTAGCTGCCTTGTGGACATAGGGGCTATTGCCTGGAAGAGATTACAAAAAACTCAGCGAGCAAAGCAATGTTTGTAAAACTTAGGTTTTATCTTTTATTTTTTTCATTATTTTTGATGGACTAGCAGTTGTCCATTAGTGACACCTAAATGCTGACATGAGTTCAAAGGCACAAATCATGAAAAACGTGGATTGTCTAGAATGCCGAGTATGAAACCCTTGGTTACAAAGTTAGTGCCCAAATTCCAATAATACTAGAAGGGAATGAAAAGAAATGTAGGTGTTCGGGTAGCCAAGGCAAGCATATCTAAATACAACCCCATCCACTCTTCTGTCTAAACACAACCCCAATAAACATATTCCGCTGACTTGATTCCATTTTGAGGCTCCTGTTGTTCATGCTGTCATCAGTATTACGATTTGAAATAAAGAGATTTCAACAAACAAAAATACAAATGAACGTTTACTTCAGAAATGCACCACACAGTTTAGAAATCATAAGTTTGATTGCATTCCATAACTTTGTAACTCCCATGGAGAAACATTGGTTAGAAAATAGGATTAATCACAGCTACTGGCTGCAGCTCCTAATAAGTCATTGCAATAAAACTGAAAATGCTAGTGTGAAAGACAACTAAGAGAGTCCCAGTAAATGAGATGAGTCACTGTGTACATTAAAATGAGTTATGGCTGGGAAGAGTTGTATAGGTTTACTTCAATTTATCATTATTTTATTTTTAATATACATCTTTGCAGTCCCCCTCCCCACCAGTTTATTATGGGAGTGTCCATCTTATCCGTAGTCATTCCAAGCTCTGGATGACAGTATCATATGGCTAGGTAGGGCTTTCTATACTTCTTCAGGTGGCTTATCATAGCATATTGATCTAAATGCAGATCACAGTAATCACTATTTCTTACATGACAAATCACACTTCTACACTTTTGACACATTTCCTGTCCTGAAACCTGTATGCTTAGTCTGCAATCTCCAGACTTATCACAATGCTACCAGGAGCTTTTCAGAATAATTTCTCAAATAAACAGCATTGATCTATTGACTGAAAAAAGGAAACTAATAAAATGCAATTAATATTTTAATATCGCCATGTTATACGTGTGCCTTTCATATTTCTAAGTGACTCTTTTCTGTCCTTACCTATCCTAAAGACAATCTTAAGAAATTGATCTGCTTTAAGTTTAGTGTTCCCATAGTAGTAATCTACTGATTAAACAGTAAATATTGTAACCCTTTATCTGCTGTTTTAAAGAGGCCCTAACCTTGCATTTCAATCTTATACCTTGGTGACAGGTGTCAATGGTGATTGTGTATGCGTCACATGAAGCCCATGAGAGTTGAAGACATTCATGTAGTAAAGGGATTAATCGCTATTATAGATAGAGGGGAATAGGTGACCTTGTGAAAAAGGCATAGACAGAACTGAGGTGTACTATGAGACAGTCTGCAGGGACCGTTATCTGCCAAGCTGTGTCCTTTAGCTTGTTCCTTTCAGTGAAATGGAAGCTGACAGACACATATGTCCACAACACAAAAGCACATATGTGGATCTTATTATTTTATTTACATTATAAAAATAATACACAATAAAGAAAACAGAATTGAAAAATAACATTTCTCCTAAGATCCTGGGTAGGCTGGGTAAGTATATAAATGTAAGGGCTGTGCTATTTAATGCACTAACTGGCAATACCTATACTTACTCCACTGTACTTCCCACACAATGGGCCATTCTGTGACATAGTGATTGGATCATCACATGACATTTGTAAGTATTTAAAATAAATGTAAAGCTGTTCCAACTTTGTCTTGATAAATACAGACCACTGAGACCTCTCTGGTACAATTAATGGCTACGACTTCAAGCCAATGTTCAACCAGGCAGCCATACTCCAAGCACTTCCTAAAATCTTATCATACATGTAGCATTGGAGTTAAGAATTGGATATAAACACTATTTTTATACAAAAGGTTGCACCAACATTTTCAGATAAGGCATTCCTCTATGTCCTGAACAAGTGCCAACTCAACATGTTTTTACATACCCCACTTAAACTGTTAACTTTATTGGCTGAGTGCTCAGTAGGACATTCGTAATATTCATTTCTTAGTAATCACAAGTCCACATATGACTACCTGGTTGGATTTGCTGAACTGGTTGAACCTCCCAAAAGAGTACCCCCTGTATTCCCCTGTTGGGGGCCCTGGGCACAGAAAGTAAGAGCTATGAACTGGACATTTATTCCCTTTCATCAGTGTCAGATTGGAATTCTGAGGCCCACTAGGGAGAAATCAGAAGCCCATCAGGAAAAAAAGAGATCAGAGACCCACTAAGTAAAATAATATTTTCTAGTATATTTCCCTTTCCAGTTCCTATAGTTTTCTTCTATCCTACCTTTTTTGTCTCCAAAAAAGGATAAAGCAGGTAAAACCTGCTTAACACTGCACTCCGGATTATACCATGATAGTTCAGTTTAAAACTCCAGGAGGGCCCACCAGGAGTATTCCCTGTGTCCTGGTTGGCCAGTAGGATCACTGGGTGAGATACTAAACCCACAATGTTAATAGTGGAATACTGAGATAAGTGGTGAAAGTTAATGGAAGAGCTGGCAGGTGAGTCAGAGATTTAATTCATTTTTTTAAGAAATTAGGGCTCTGTACTGTAGGAAAGGCATGCTAACAACATTGGTCTGTGTCTAGCTATGACCCGTGATTTTGGTATTATGTGAGGCTTCTCCCATGTTGTACCAAGTACTGTGATGAAATGGTTGCAATTTTTATTGACCTCTTTATATATTTATATTTCTAATATAGAAAATAATTAAATGCAAGGGTTGCAGTATATTACATGACCAAGTCATTTTTATCTAAATTTGAAGGAGGTTTTTTGACAGTGACTTAAAATGTGACCCTGTTACCCTCCCAATCACATTTACTTAGCTCTTTTAAGGCATGGGCTGTGCTTACTGTTAATAGGGTCTGACTGGCATTACTAAAATTGCATGTGTGCAAACGTCATGTAATGAAACACAATAGACTCCAGGAGTTTTAAATTAAATTAATGTGATATAAAGAGCTTTAACATTTTTCCTTCCAGTCTCATACCACTACACGCTCGCTGCAGGAATCTCAATTCAATACATTATAGAGTGAATTGTCCTATAGATGAATTACTTCACCGACTTTGCATATTCAGCAAATATCATTATTTTCTACAATGTGGTGAATTCTCACACAATTTGTAAAAACTTAGCTAGTTGCATATTTACGCTCCACTTTGCATACATTTCATGAATGAATGAATTCATCATGTTTTGCAGTGACAATTTGCCAAGAATTACCATTTACCAGCATGAATGCACTGATATCTCTACACCAAACAAAGGTGGGGGAGTTGGGGATTTAAGACTTGTCTGCCTGTTTAATACATCTAAAAACAATTGTTATAATTCATGCTGATATTGCTCTTTCTTAAGATAATTCATGCATATTGGCAGTATGTGGTCATTAATATAGAAATAGATTGTTATGGTGGCATTGCTTCCTTGTGAAGATGACGTCACTTTGCTCCCATATGCATATTTATAAAGAATTCACTATAATTCACCACTGTTACTGTTTGGCAGCATTCAGACATCACTATGAATCAATTCACTCCATTGCAGTGACAATATAGTATTTAGTGAATATGCACAATTGACTTTGTTACACAATGGGCAAATTGATGCAGATTAATTTAGGGATGAGAATTTGCTCTTGATGAATAACCCCCAATTGTTAGCCATAATTTTAAAATAAATACTGTCCCATTTGATTCTTTGGGGACAGCCATACTGCTTGAGCCCTTGCAGTTGTAACAAAATTCCATAGTATTTTCTCTACCACACTTACTCATTATATGCAAATAGACCCTGCATTCCATAAATATCCACATTGAAAATAATATTTATTCAAAATATAACTGGTTTATACTTGTCATTTGGAAAACTTCATATCCTCACTACTTAAAGAATAACAGGACTACAACCAAGGGTACATTTTGTCAGGTGGGGATTTCAATTCTCTATGAAGACCTCTACATTCTTTGGTCATTGTTATCTAGTTTACAGCTCTAACACAGCAAGCCAAAAACACCTCCACAAATTTCATTTCTTCATAATTGAGGTAGTAATAATTGGGGACATCAACTATCTAGGTATAAATTGGGAAACTGAAACCTGTAGATCCCATAAAGGAAACAGGTTTTTGTCAATAGCAAAAGATGAATAATTATCTTTCTCAAGGGGTGCAGGAACCAACAAGATTGATGAAGGGAGCGCCACTAGACCTAATATTATCTAATAGATCTGACAGAATAACAAAAATGCAGGTGGAGGGGGGTGTACCTAGGAAATAGTGACCATAATATTTAAGATTTCCAGTTAAGCTTTAATGGGATTTATTGTCACAGGGCCACTAAAACATTTAATTTCAAAAAGGCTACATTAAATCAGCTTAGAGATGTACTTACTATCACTGACTGGGACAATGTTCTCAATAATAAAAGTAGAGATGCTTAAGTACAGATTTTTAAAAAATCGACAACTCATTGTGAGAATTATATACCATGTGGGAATAAAACAGTTAGAAATTTAAAAAACCTTTAAAAAATCTAATCTGTAGATGAATAAAAATGTGTGCTATAAATGTGAAAAAGAAAGCATTTACAGTGTTAAAACAGGAAAGCAGTATAGAAGCACTACAAAGTATAGAGTTCAAAATAATTTTTGTAAGAAGCAAATTAAAGCAGCTAAGTTGAACACAGAAAGACTCATTGCCCAAGAGAGTAAATCAAACCCAAAAATGTTCTTTAATTACATGAATAATAAAAAAATGTAAACTGAAAGGGTTGGCCCCTTAAATAATGAGGGGATTATGGTAGAGTCAGATCAGGAAAAAGGAAATGTATTAAATAAGTTTTTCTCCACTGTGTTTACAGAGAAAAATGAAGTGTCAGGTGAAAAGAAGAGAGATTAAGTGAATGCTCCCTTAAATGTTGCCTGTATAACCCAACACAAATCACTGGGTCCAGACAATATACACCCTAGGGTCTTAATAGAATTAAGTACAGTCATAGACAGATCATTAATTTTAATATTTATGGAATCTATAATGACAGGGACAGTTCCAAAGGACTTGCGTGTTGCAAATATGGTCCCTATATTAAAACAGTGGTCAAAGTGTGAGCAACTATAGACCTGTAAATCTATAAACTGTTTGAATGTTTTCTAAGGGATGCAATCCTAGAGTATCTTAACATGAAAAAATGTATAACTCCATATCAACTTGGGTTTATGAGTAAACGATCTTGCCAAACAAATCTAATTAGCTTTTATGAGGAGGTCAGTTATAGACTAGACAGAAGGGGGTCACTGGATGTCATATACCTTTATTTTTCCAAACCATTTGATACTTTGCCATATAAAAGGCTGGTACATAAAATGTGAATGCTTGGACTGTGGGAAAGTGTGTGTAAGTGGGTTAGTAACTAGCTCAGTAGTAGAAAACAGAGGGTGACTAACAATGATACATACATAGGGTTACTGTTAATAGTGGGGTACCCCAGGGATCAGTTTTGGGCACTTTTCTTTTCAATATATTTATAAATTACCTTGTTGAGGGATTACATTGTAAAATTAAAATTTTTTGCAGATGATACTAGATACGCTTACTTTGTAACTAAGTAGTTACAAAGGAGGACAGTATTTTATCGCAGATGAATCTAGATACGTTGGAGGCTTGGGCAGGAAAGTGATGTAATGCTACAATTAAATATGGCAGTCTCTGGATTGTACAGTACCTTACCATAAGCACAGGCTAGTGGCAGAACATGGGTTACATTTGGTGACTCTACCTCTCTGGAGTGAGCTTTCGCATTCATTCGGAGCATTATGGGCATTTGGCGTAATAAGCATCCTTGCGGTGTGGTGCGTTGTGTGAAAACATGGGTGTCAGGGACTTTAGTGTTAAAATACAACAATATTTATTAACTTATAGCACACGGGGAGAAGATATGGTATAGTAGAAATAATATAGATACAGGCACAAATACTTCTTCGATAGGTATATTCAACAAGTAGCTGCCTCTATTGGATTGCCAACCCAGGGTACTCACAATCAGTGCTGAAATTGTGGCTCTTGAAGGTGCACTGTATCTTTAAAGGAATGCTCATATGCACTGGCTCTTTAATATAGCACCAGCTCTGGTCACTAAGACTGGATCCTTATGCAGCAGTAGGACTTATGGACATGGGGGCTGGATTCCCCTACTCAGAAGGTATCAGACTGGAACAGGAAGCTACACCTTTAAATGTAATAAATTGGGCATGTGGCCCTTCAGTATCAGGTACCGGGTCCTTCCTAGTTCCTCCCTGAGGCAAGGTAGGCCTCAGGGATTCCTCTTGTGGAGGAGGGTCCTTCCCCTGTGCTCCATGAGGGTCAACTGTGCACCAACCTAAAATGACGCCGGCCCTTTATGGGCACCTGGATGCCTGATGACGTCACATTATGCTATTACGTGGAACACCTATGCGCTGCCATTACAGGGTATCGCAAGCCCTCACTAAGAGAATAAGCTGCCAGCAGGCTTAAAAGCTGGCAGCTAAAGGGAGGAGCGCATAGGGAGAGGAGCTTAAAACTACCAATGTGCTCCTTTGATAAAGGAGAGCGCTGCAGGACTCGGGCAGGTAGGGGAGCCTGAAGGGGGTGCCTACAGTGGCAAGTGAGGTTTAACACTGATAAATGTAAGGTTATGCATATATGAAGGGATAATGCATGTCTAGTTTATATTCTAAATGGGAAAACACTAGGCAAAACAGACATGGAAAAGGATTTAGGAATTTTAGTTGATAAATAAACTTCACTGCAGGAGCAATTGTCAAGCAGCAGCTACCAAAAAAAATAGGATCATGGGGTGCATCAAAAGAGGCATAGATGCACATGACATGAACATAATTATACTGCATTAAAAAGCACTTCTCAGACCACACATGGAATATTATGTGCAGTTTTGGGCACCAGTGCACAAGAAAGATATAGTTGAGCATGAATGAGTTCAAAGGCGGGCTACTGAAGTAATAAAAGGAATGGGTAAAATACAATGAAAGATGTGCTTGTTTAAAATAGAAAAAGGAAGATCAAGGGATGACTTTCTAACCATGTAAAAATATTTTAGGGACAAAGATCTCTCCTACAATCTACAATCTATTTATACCAAGATCTGTAAGCATAACAAGGGGGCATACTCTGAGTTTAGGATAGGTTCATACTAGCGTATTGTGTGTAGCGTATTTTTAAGAAATTCTCTGGTGAAAATCCATTGAGAAAAAACGCCAGAGAAAATCCATAGAGAACAATGCTAAAGGAAGAAAAGTGTTAAAACTAACGTATCGTGCGCACCGTATTATTAGAACGTTGCCTGCTTTATTTCTTTGGGCGCACAAAACACAGCATATTTTATGTGATTACATTAGTTTAAATAGGAATTTAACAATTGCAGTCACGCACAGCTTAAACATATGCTGCATTTTCAAGCATGGGACATTTTGTAATAGCAAAAAAGGCAGGGAAAAACCACCTATGAAAATTCACCTATAAATAAAATCCTTTTCAAATCAGGAATAGATTCAACTAAATCCAAGTAAGCGTAGGTTACAGTAGAGGACATTTTTCTGTATTGTTAATACTGGATTAGCAGCTACTGAAAGGACAATACAGAAAAATGTCCTCTAATGTATCCCACTTTCACTTGGATTTAGTTGAATCCATTCCTGATTTGAAAAGGATTTTCTTTATAGGTGAATTTTCATAGTCGGTTTTTCATTTGTGGTTTTTCCCTGCCTTTTTTTGCTATTACAAAATGTAATGTGCTTGAAAACGCAGTGCATTTTTACAGTGTGTGTGACTGCAATTGTTAAATTCCTACTGAAACTCATGTAGTCACATAAAATACACTGCGTTCTGTGTGCTCAAAGAAATATAGCATGTAGCGTTCTAGCGTAATATGCTGCACACAAAACGCTAGTGTGATAACTTTTCTTCCTTTAGCATTGTAATCTGGTGTTTTTTTTCTCAGTGTATTTTCATCAGAGAATTTTTTTTTAAATATACTGTGCACAATACACTAGTGTGAACCTAGCCTTAGAGGAAAGAAATTTTCTGCATCAACATAGAAGGGGTTTTTTTTACTGTAAGAACAGTGAGGCCTGAAGAAGTTGTCACGGTTAATGCCATTAAAGAGTTCAAAAGGGGTTTGGATGCTTTCCTTCAGTGTAAGAACATTAGAAGTTATGGGTACTAGATAACTGAAGATTTGGGGGGGTAATTCAGCATGGTCCAAACTTAACCTCCGATCCTTCAACTCTGTTCGCACAGACTGTTATGCGCTCGCTGATGTGCTGTGCACGGACATCAGCAAATGCTTTAAAGGGATTCCAGTCTCGGCGAGGCAACTCTTTTGGTCTCGCCGAGACTGGAATCCCTTTAATGTGTTCGCTGATGTCCGCGTGCAGGATATCAGTAAGCGCATATCAGTCTGTACGAACAGAGGCGAAGGATCGGAGGTTAAGTTCGGACTATGCTGAATTAAGGATAATTGGCTCTTGCCTCATCATTTTTTTGCCTTCCTATAGATTAACATTGCAGGATAATAGGCTGAACTGGATGGACTTGTGTCTTTTTTCAGCCTTATAAACTATGTTATTCCTCAACAAAAGATTTTTTTTTAAATTATCATACGCAAAATCTAATATAGAAAGGTCTGTCTACTGGCCAAAGGCAAATATAAACATACACTATTGAAATATTTTATTCAGACATCAGACTAAACATAAATATGGTGCAAAATATTTCAGAGGATACAATCTCCTGTACCACAAAATACCATGTGCCATTTTCACACATGGTCTAATGTCCAAATAGAATTTAATCAAAAGAGAACCAAACTGACCCTCAATCAGGGGCTGTGGAAGCATACTGTAGATCAGTGAAATGTACTCTGCTTGAATCTTAGTTTCATCTCTGCAAACCTGACTTCATGAATGGGTATTTGTCCCCTCTTCTTTTCTTCACTTCTGGGGAACAGCACCAGTATTCATTATTTTATTAAGTGTGTATGGATTGTAGACTGTTTTATTGCATCTACTGGTCTCAATCCAATTATTAAGTTGAGTTCAAGATGCATTGATTTCAAGCCAAGATATTAGCTAAAAATGGTTTTGTTTGAGTCTTAGAATAAAGACTGCTTATTGAAGTAAAGTAATATTGAACAAAGTTTATTTAAAGTGCACCTGTCACCTCAAAACTAATACTAATTTAGGTTCTACTAATGAAATAAATGTTTTTGGAAATATATATGTATTTTAAAAAATTTATCTTTATACAGCATTTCTCTGTCATCTTCCCTGTCAGCCTGCCTTTTCTTTCCTAAGTCGGGTTGGTCGGGCCTAAATCTGATTGACATTATAGTTCCTCCAATCAGATCCCTTAAATCATGACAGGTGAAGGTTTGATGTACAGGTTTACTTCCCCTTTTATACTTTCCAACTCCCTTTAAATAACACACACCACTCTCTTGTTGGGTTGAAAGGCCACAGCATTATTTATTAACTGTGTAACATAACATCCTTCAAATACAACATCATTTAAACGCCTTTTTGATGGTCCCATAAGTTCTTAAGCTGAAGTTGCATAATCACGCACACCTCCTCCATCAGCCGCACACCACCAACTCGATGGGAAACCGGCCACTAACCAGGGACCCCGTGCCCTATGTTAGCACATCCGTACCTTTTTCTTAACTTTCGACCAATAGGTTCTTTACCAATAGGACCTTTCTTTTCCTCCTGACCACCTTTTTGGGATTATTGCCATAAATGCTGTGACAAATTTTTTGGCCATTGCTCCGAAAAAATTAGGGAGGGAGGGTGGGAGACCGCTTCCTCTCCTTCTCCCGCTTGATTAGGGACCGCCCCCTCGTTACCCTCTTCCTGTCCCAAACCTCCCTGTTATATCCGCCTTCCCTCTAACTGATCGGGCTCCCTTGATCTAGCAGGGATCTGATTGGAGGAGCTATAGGGGGGAATTCACCAAGCTCTGAAGTGAGGCGTGCAGTGTTCGCCTCCCTTCGGAAAAACTGAAATGCGCGTGCTGATGTCCGCGTGCAGGACATCAGCATGCGCATTTCAGTTTTTCCGAAGGGAGGCGAACACTACGCACCTCACTTCGGAGCTTGGTGAATTCCCCCATAATGTCAATCATCATTTAGCCCCACCCACCCAACTCAGGAAACAAAAGGCAGGCTGACTGGGAAGATGACAGAGAGAAACGATGTATAAAGGTACATTTTTTAAAAACATATATATTTACAAAAATGTTTCATTAGTACAACCTAAATTAGTTTTAGAATTTTGAGATGACAGGCAGGTGCACTTTAATTCTGAGAAAGTTCTATTACCTTTTATGTTTGAATTTGCCTGCTGCTTATTTACTTACACAGTAGTCCTATGTCAGATGTACATAGATAAATATCTGCTTACCGATTTGGCAGTAATTCAGTAAACATCTAACCACTTCATTGGCACAGAAACATCACACCACCTTAATTTAAAAATTAAATCCTGCCTCTGCCTCAAGTAATGTTAGACTCCCCAGCAGGCTAAATTGCATGTCCTGATGGGTGCTTTGCTAGACCTACTAACCCAATACTTACTTCAGATTTCGGGTGAGTCTCATTCCTTTTTTACCTTACTAACCCAATGGAATATGGTAAATAGGATTATACTTTATATACATTTCATTTGGCTAAAGTTGCTCTTACTACAGGCCTCTTCCCTATATTTAAAATGACCAGACAGGGCTGCCAGCTCTCATGGTGGAACAATGAGTACATACAATCCATATTTCTCTACTAGAAAAGTATTAGATGTTGGGTAAATCATGCAAGAAAAAACACAAAATATTACCACTATGAAAATGACAAACTGCTATTTTATGCAACCTTCTCTCACATGTTGCCTAATTCCATAATGTAACAAAATTTTGATGTTAATTACCCAAAATCAGAAGTGATTGACATTACTCATAGCCTGGCAGAGGTTAGAAAAATTGTGACATCTACACAATATAAAAAATAATATTAATATTATTAATCATAATACATTGAAAAAGAATTTACATTATATACAATACCACCTCAATTACTCTTTGTTCCATTATAAAATCTTCATTATTAATACATCAACTCGCATTACCCACCACTATTCCCTCTTTACATAATTTCTAGACATCAAGCCATCATTTTTATTGGACAGTGTCTGACTGGGCCAACCTTAGGACCAAGCTTAGTAATTAGGTTAAGTTTAGTTCTGCTTTAATACATATGAATATTCTGTGGATCTGTGGAAATGCATTTCCCTCTTTTTACCTTTTGTTTATTTTTAAAAACTATAAATAAAGAATATATTTAATAAATAACTAAATAAATATACCTTAGGCAGGCATTTATTTTACTCCTTATAATAGGTCTTAAAATCATTCTGTTTCATACATCAAGAGTGCCTGGTCTTAAACCAGGGATCTCAAAGTAATTTTCACTGAGAACCACATCAGGCTTTTGGTTGCCTTCAAAGGGTCGTCTGTAATTGTAATATTGATAAGGGAGCTGTTGGGCGAGCTTAACTTTTAAGGCATAGTTACATTTATTCAGTCTTATTATCACAATCAGCCCTTTGAAGGCATCCATAAAGCTGAACATATTTTTAAATAACCTGAGACACCATATTGCATCCCATCCTCATCCACTTATCATGTTTAAAAAATAACTAAATAATTAAATAAACCAAAAATCTCTATCCCAAGTACTTTAATTTCATAATAGACAGACCTTTATGGCTGCTCCAGACAGAACATAGATAATACATTTTCTGGTACCTTTATTTCTGTCCTTTGTTAATTCCTGCAGCCACAATGTACTGTCCTTAATGCTCTGCAAATCTAGTAGCTGTTGCGGTCAATATGCCCCTGCCATGTATAGCAACTCATTGCCAGCCACATCTAGAGACTTGGCTCCTTGAATCAGCAGGGGACATCGCGGGCCACATATTGTAGGGTCTTGTGTCATGAGTTTGACACGTCTTAAACATTGATTTTTGCAATAAAAAAACAGGCACACCTGGTGCAAACTGGACACAGAGTGAATGATAAAATTCTAATGAATGGACAAAAAATGGATATAAATTGCTAATAAATAGACACAAAGTATTTTGCATACATTTGTTTGCATTAATGCCACTTGATACATTTCCCCCAAAGTATCTTATTTATACGGTTTACTGCACCAACTTATAAATGCACCAGTCCAGCAACCATCCTTCCCTGGCCAATAGCCATGCACATGATCAATTTGTACTTCTTAGGGACTAGGGCAAAATAGCTTGACTAAAAAGTCAGGTTATAACACTCAAATAAATCTAACTTTTAGCTCAGATCAAAGCACTGTGAAAATTATTCAATCAGTTTTGATGGTCTCAAAGTGGCAGTCACATTCGCTCCTTCAACACACTCTTCCACTTAGTCAATAGTAGAAGTACCTGTGCATGCACACAAAAAGTGATACCTAGAGCTCCGTATGATCGTGACTATTGTAGACACCAGAATTGGTTGTGTATTCGCCACATCGCCAAATTTATTCAATGGGCAACATGGGGAAGTAGCAAACAGTTGTGAATTCATAGCTACCATGCTTCCTCGAAAATAAGACAGTGTCTTATATTAAATTTTGCTCCTAAAGACGCACTAAGTCTTATTTTGGCAGATGTCTTATTTTTGGGACACGGCACTGGTACAGTATATTTCTCATACTTTACTGCAGCTAGGTTTTATTTTCAGGGAAGGTCTTATATTTCTAAGCTTGGAAAAAATTGCACCAGGTCATATTTTTGGGAGATGTTTTATATTCGGAGAAACAAGGTGTATGCAAATATTCAGACTTTTGACAATCAGGTCCTGAATCTGGATTGTGAGTAGGAAAGTTCTGTTTACAAAGTTTTTATGTTATACACTTTGCAGACATTTGGGTTACCCCTTTTCATACCTCAGAACTGTTTACTAATGCACTCTGATACATTCTATGAACTGAATGATTTTCAATCGAATGTTTCGATCGGATTTTTCAATGAAAAGGTAGCCATACTACTAATGTAAAGTTTGGCTACTTTTCCTTTCAAAAATCTGATTGAAAAGTTTCTATCATTAAAAAAAAGGATAGAAAAATATAGATCAATTTTTAGACATCCGAGATCTACTCAGCATAAACTTGAAAAGGCTGATCTATATACCTACATACATAATAAGCAATGTATATATTTGCATGTGGTTATTTGCTGCAAATAGCTCCATCACCACAATTAATATGCATACTAGATCTTTAATAAGGTACAATTTATAGTACATAGATACATAGCTGCAATGCAATATTCAAGTGCACCTAGTTTAAGTAATGATTTGGTTAACTTATTTCTTAGGTATTTAGTTTCAAAGTGATTAGGGGTTATTCACCCCTCAAATCCTCAAACAGCGGATTACCATAGCAAATCCGTGACCGCGACAATCTCCCCATTGTAAAGTAGCGATCGCGATAATTTTCCCATAATAAAGTCACGACAGCGACAATATTTTCATTCTAAAGCCACGACTGCGGCAGTAGCAGTCTATTGTGACTGTCTGTAGCTGGCGAATTCACACCTATACGCATCAATTCAGACTTTAGTGAATAACTCCCTAATTCTAATTTAGATCTAATGGATGAGATGGATCTTCAATTTAGGATTCAATCTCACCTTATAATATATAATATGTGCAAAACATTAAAAAAATCCACTTTAAAGTAGGAGACATAAATATGAAGAGAGTAAGTTTGTCTTGCCCTTCTAAAGATAACACAGCCTTTTTAGCTGATTACCATGCAACTATAAGGGATATTGAGAAAATTCTGTTCCATAAACAGCAAACATCTCTGAAATTTCAATGTTGCAAAGCAATTAATAAATTAGTTCAGTTGTGCACTGCAATGCTGCAGAAATCTGGAGCACTACATAGTGTATGAATCTATGCAATTTAATAATCAACCCTATTGCACAAAGGATTTCAAAGGTATTTGCATATAAATAAATGGTAAGGAACCCCTAAATACAAGTAGATGTTCTTCTGTTTGAATATTAATTTATTTGACTTCTGTGTAAGATTCATTTTATAGCTAGTTCCTGAGTTTTTGGTCATTTTTGTTTCCCCAGTCCCCAATCAGGGAACTCCTACAGGTAGGAAAGGCACACTGAGCATGTGTAGTGTCTACAGTACAGAACCGCTCAGTTGACAAATTTATAGGTGTGAATTATTAGTCTCATAGGACTACTGTGCATTCTGGTATACCTTGCAATCTCTTTGCATAAGGTTGAACATTTCTGGCCTAAACAATTTTTAGGCTTTATTTCTCCTAAAAAAACATGGAAGTCTTAAATAACTGTTTGCTGTAGAATGACCAGTTTAAAACTAGCCATTACATCTACTTTGTACAAACCATAGAGCAGGGGTGGAGAAACTTTTTGGCACGGAGTGCCAAAAAGGTGACGTCACCCACGAGGGCTTTCCCCGAAGTGCTGGCGCTGGTTTGTGACGTCATATCCCCAGCACTGGGGGAGGAGCGCACATACATCGGGGGAGGAGAACTCCCCTGCTCATGTGCGCATCTTCAGTGCAGGCCACGAATCTGGCCTGAAAACTTTCAGATCGGGTCTGCGGCCTGTACTGAAGGCAGGGTATGGCGACGGCTCGCGTGCCATAGGTTCGCCATCCCTGCCATAGAGCCTAAACAAGGGAAGATTGTATCCCCCGAAACGTTGCTGTTTTGTAATCTGCACTGATGGTTTATTTAAAAAGGTTCTACACCTCCCTGAGTGTGTGTAGATTCTATTTCTCTACTTTGTTTCTCTACTTCATACCATAGAGGCACCTGTTATTGTAATATTACAGTGGTGGTACAGTTGGTGCAGCTTTCACATGAGGCCCATACTGTTGTACATGACCCTGTTACTGCATATTAATCAAAGGGCAAAAGAAGCTTTGAAAAGCTGGCAGGAAATATATGCCCCTGGAGGTATCAGAAACTACAGGTGTGATATACACCTGTTATATCTCTTGAAAAATATGTCTCTAAACATCAGTAATGAGAGGATGGATTATTGTTTACCGTCAAAACGTAATAAGAATGCAATAAATAAAAATATGAAACCAAATCCTAGTCCTAATTGTCATGTTTACATTTAACTGCAATTGTTCTTAACAATCATTTCTTCTATGGCTGATATAATTTCTGTTCATATAGTTCACAGCAGGGGAAGGAAATCCGCATAGAGGGGGAAGGAAATCAGCAGGGATGAGGGCAGCAGGGGTGGAAAATTAGCAAGGAGGAGGCAAAGAGGGAAGGTAATTAGCAGGGAGGTGGCAAGGGAGAAGGAAATCAGCAGGGAGGGGGGAGCAAGGGAAAGAAATCAGCAGGGAAGGGGGCAGTGGG
>WMED01003200.1:0-22662 GCA_019650415.1 Pipa parva
ATAAATATCACTGATGCCTGGTCACACCTTATATCAGATAACCATAAATATCACTGATGCGTGGTCACACCTTATATCAGATAACCATAAATATCACGGATGCCTGGTCACACCTTATATCAGATAACCATAAATATCACTGATGCCTGTGACATCTTATATCAAATAACCATAAATATCACTGATGCCTGTCACACTTTATATCAAATAACTGTAAATATCACTGACTCCTGATCATACCTTATATTAAATAACTGTAAATATCACTGATTCCTGGTCACACCTTATTTCAAATAACCATAAATATCAATGGTGCCTATCACACCTTACATACAGTAAAGTGGCAGAGCTAAGCCATTGTAGCTTGACTTAAATTCAGGTACATGTATTCCCTTGAGGTCTTTTGCAAACTGCCATGTTAGGTGTATTTATTCCTTTGATTTCTTCTGTAATTTAATATGAGTTTGTCTGCTGTGAGTGCATCCCAATCTGAATTGCGGATGAAATTTATTAAACTCAGAAAAACCCATTTCGGCTTTTCCAAGCTTAATCCCATGAATACCAGAAAGTTTCTCGCGGTAAGTATCGCAAGATTTGGTTTGATGGATACTTACCGATAGAAACTTTTTCAATTGAATATTTCCATGGAAATATCCATGGTAGCCATACTACACTAATGTAAAGCCATACTAAACTGATGTAAAGCCATACTACACTGATGTAAAGTATGGCTACCTTTCCATGGAAATACTTGATGGAAAAAGTTTCTCTCAGCAAGTATCGATCAAACATAATCTCACAATACTTACAGCAAGAAACTTCCGGGTGTTCATGGGATTAAACTCAGAAAAGAAAAAAAACAAACTTTTCTAAGTCTAATAATTTTCGCCCTTGGACTGAAGTTATCTTAAAAGCCACTTCGGTCCATCAATGCAATTGGAATGGAAATGCACTCTCAGAAGGATGAGTTGCATCACTCTGCTCAGTGTATACACTGAACCAAGAGGTTTTATATAATAATAATAATATAATATGACACTGAGCATATAAATTAACAACCAACCATCAATGTAATGGGTTGCAAACAGACTCAAATTAAACTATATAAACAAAAAAAAACAGTGAATATAAAGAATGCACACTGATGTCATTTTATTCAGAGCTGTTAAGCTGTTATGTATGGTGGGTAGTTCAGAGGGGACACCCTCATGATTTTACTATATGTGTGTTTAGATTGTGCTTTGCTTTACTGTTTATCTGTATGTGCAATAAAACTTTCAATCTGTACACTTATTCAGTATACAGGGTATTCCAGGAGTGTCTGTTTCTACTTACCCAGCACAGCTCATATTCAGAACCTTAACAGTTCTGAATAAAACAATTTCAGTGTGCATTCTTTATACTCCTTGTTTTTTCTCTTTGTTTAAGCTTAACCAAGAGGTCCATTTTTTGGTGGAAATCAAGTATGAAATATCTATGTTGCCAGTCAGTCTGTAATGACACCCTCTTTCTTTCACCATAACTGCAGAAAGCCCAAGTCCTTCCTTTCACATTGAGACAAAGGACTTCAGAGACAGCAGTCCTAGGGGCTAAAACTGGGCCTGTCAGGTCCACTTAGGAACGTGTTCCTGCAAATCAGGGAATAGTCTTGGATGAATGCTAAAAGCATTCAGCTAAGGACTGCAGAATTTCAAGCAATCTCTCTGCTTCTTTTATAGCCCTTATACCCAATTTCATCCTTGAGGTGGGCAGGGCTAAAGGAAAACTGATATTTTGGCTCCTCCAATCAGATTCCTGCTAGATCAGGATTTAAGGGATCTGACTGAATTAGCCACAATGTCAACTATCATCTAGCACCACTTCCCATGGATCAAACTTGGAGTTGGGCATTGAGATGTAGCCGAATGCTTTTATGTCATTCAGGATACCAGGTTTTTTATGCAGACTTGTTGTCTCAGTTTCTGTACTCATCGAAGGTCAATATGCCATTGACTTGCACATCCTCATAGTATAGAAAACAATATAAAGTGATCTGATAATTTTTGTTACTTGCATATGGCATGCAATGCAGTCATCTGCCTTTTGGTAGTTTGTTGTTCGTTAACACAACAGCATGATACATTGTAATAGCTTGTCTGCATTCTTACATTGCTCCTGTAATAGTTTTTAACCGAGTCCAGAACAAGATATATTCTTTAAAAAATGTTTTCATTTTAAGTTACATTTGTAAGCATAGTACAACCTGTTTTATAGCATGTGACTTTAGCGGTGACATTAGCTGTGAATTGGGAGTGTATCCCCAGGTTTGCAGTCAGCTGTCATTTGTACAGAACTTTATTCTATGTATTTTGCAGAGTCAGAATCAGTTGGGTTGGACACAAGCAGTGGAATCCCAGCATGGAAACTCAGTGAGCAGCTTTTTCCTTGTGATGTGTGCGGGAAAGTATTTGGCCGACAGCAGACCTTGTCCCGGCATCTCTTGTTACACACAGGTACCTTACTGTGACATAACTGTGAATGAGGGAGTGTGTTAACAAAAGTGTTATTTTTCTTTATAAACAAAGACTTGTTTGAATTTTCTGTAACTACATCTTGTATGGGTAATCATTTCCTAAAAGAAAGTAACTTATAATGTAACAAACAATGTCCTATTAGGCGTAACAGTGCCTGCTGTTGTATTCATTGAATTAATATGTTGTCTGTCGTTCACCTGATTTCACATTTATTTTTACTTTGAGAGTAAAATAAAAAATGATTTTGGTTTGTTTGAATAATTTTGATGCTGTTGTTTATTTAACTTATGTTTCTAACAACAAAAGACAAAACTAGTTTACATTCTTTATACCGTAGGGCTGTTACCCTACCCAATAAGGCACAAATAAAAAAATAATTTTTTTTTCTAAATGTTTCTTAATTCCAATCCCTGCTTTCCTCCCATGATCCTTATGTGTTAAAATCTACTTGGGCCCTGTTCTAGTTTGTTTTATGGTATATATTTGGGCTCTTGTACGTGTCGAGTACTCCAGTTCTACAAAAGCTAGCTTTAAATATTTTCTCTGACATGGGCAGATTGAGATGGGGCTTCTCTAAAAAAAAAAAAATTAGGTTCTCATAGTATATCTTTCATTATTTATTTTTAATATTATCTGCCTTTGAAAACATTCTTTCCAGAGCAGTAAATATTTATTTTGCTATTTAGTGTAATTATTATTTTTTTAATCCCAATGAATTTTAGCCAGATTCAGTAGCCCAGGCCATCTATTAGTGGCAGTAGATTTCACACCTGTGAATCAAAAATTAGTCACCTGTGTTGTATTACCTGCAAAAGTAATGAAGAACCGCATCACACATAGTAGTATCTATTGTTCAAAACTACTTTGAATATGGGCAAATAGCTAGCGAAAAACAAAATCTTATTCCAGAAGTGTAATTTTTGTACCTTTCCTTTTTCACACAGAAGAAAGAAAATACAAATGCCATTTGTGCTCATATGCTGCTAAGTGTCGTGCTAACCTAAATCAGCATCTGACTGTTCATGCAGTGAAGCTGGTTAGCACAGGCACAGAAGACATAGTCAATGCTGTTGTTTCGGAATCCAGCGATAAAAAGAAGAGCCCGTATTACTACAGGTATCAGTTATATCTCTTGGGGATTATATTGTCTTTAGTTTCATTATACTTTCAGAAAAATGTTAAAATGTCTTTTGTTAGAAACAGACACAGGAATGTATGAAAAGGTGCAAAGCACACTGAAGTCAAGCAGCCAATTGGTAGTTAGCAGCTCACACAGTCATAACAGTGATCAATGCCAGGGCTAAGAAGGGATGTGGTTCTACATTGCAACATTGCATTGCCAAGTCCTTTGTTTCCAATTGAATTGAAGGTGAAGCCAAATACTTGGGTAACACTAGATGTTTTGAAAAGAAAAACACCTTTCCAACTTGTCAGCTTTCAAATATGCCAATTATTGTATAGAACACCATATTCCATAAAGGAACAGTAACACCCAAAATATATAAATTTCCATATGGCTTGGCATGGCATTTACTCAAATATAACACTAGTAAAAATGTTATCTTTGAGTAAAATTCACAAATTTTTTTGCTTTCTGTCAGTTTTAAAAAAGTTAAAGCTAAATATATATTTTATATCATATATTCATATGCACAAATTTCAGGTTTTTTTTAACCACAGATTAAGGGCCACTTTCTGAGAACCAATAAAATTAGGTGGTACAAAGGAGCAAAAAAATAAATATGCCACCAAACTTTATTTTCTGTCACTACATGTTTCAGGCTACAATGGCCCCTTCTCCACTCCACATTCTGAGAAGTCCATATAGTCGCATAGTGCTCTGATATCACATCTATTCTCCACTTCCCTATGGTCGCTTATTGAGCAATCTCTGCCATGTGGTGAATACATGACCAATTTGGGGAGACTACGATAGTCATGATCTTATGGAGCTCTTTGCGTCACTTTGTGTGCATGGGCACAGTTACTTCTACTATTGACTAAGCGAAGGAGTAGTGTGAAGGCGTGAATGGGACTAGGTGTACTGCTCCAAATTTATCTCTTTGACTTCACCACTTCAGACTGGCGAATTGGGGCTGGCGATGCAACTCGAATTGATGGCAGTGCTCCAATTTTGCGTAAAGTGACTATTCTTTCTAAAGTGACAATAGCGACTGCGACTAAATGACAACATGATCTAGGGACAAGGTGACATAGAAATAGATAGAATATTCACAGAATACAGTTAGTGGGATATGATAAGACTGCACTTCACTTGTCGAATTTGCATCACTCTACATGACTTCTCATCCTACTTCTATCTGTCTGACTACACCACACTACCCATCTGACAGCGATCGCTGATGTTCGACAAGTGTGTTCTCCATTTAGTCAATACTGAAAATTGAATTTTGCAACTATTTTGGAAAGGCGACTCGAATTGTAACTAAATGAATTTTGACAGTTGAATTCACCCTTTTGATTATGTGGCCCTAAATATAGAGTAAATATACAGTAAATGCCTTTAGGTGCAATTTCATCTTTTGTTTTACATTTATTTTAATGATGCCTTAGTCTATTTATTTAACATATCTACTTTTTTTCCATCTAATTTGTATATAAACGACAAGCATTACTTAGAGCCTTGAAAGCTTGTCTATGAAAAACTACTTTTAGTCCAAAAAAACAAAAGTTATCGCTAAGTATTGCATTGCTCATCGTTTTTTGTTTTTTTATGCTGTATTTTGCCAGAGTACTTTCCCAGCACAGTGATGGATGATATTTTCCAGAAATCTGGCCACCAACTGCAGCGCCTTTGGTGTGTTTCTTCCATTCTGTTTATAGATGAGGAACTTTCTATTTACTGTTCTGCACAATTACCCTGCTCACTCCACAGAGCAAGCTCTGTTCACTAGATAACAGCCGGTGGCAGCATTGTGTGCAGAATCCACCTCTGTGTGGAACACGCAGTTCCTGGAAGCCAAAGAGTCAGGACTGCCTAACCTGGGATGTTTTCCAGATTGTTTGAATTGGTTTCTGAGGTGCAGTGTGTGCTATTCACTTAGCAACAAGCAGCCTTTATAACACTGTTTGGCGCTGCTACATTACTTTTCTGTTGCCCAGAGGAATCTGTTAGGTGATGTGCAGCATCTGGAACATGTACTTCCCAATTAACATCTTAATTATACAACACTGGATAATGCTTGTTACAGATTGTGGAAAATGCCACACAGTATAATTGCCAAATTTTAAAGTGGTATTAAAATGATACAAAAAAATGACCAAACTACTTATTTCTGAATGGGGGGAAGAGGTGGGCAATTAATAGCCTACTTTTAAAATGTTAACTTTAATTAATCAACCTTAATTGAAAGAAAAAAGTTTCTTCCATAATTTCTTATGTAGGATTTGAAATGAATGATGTCTGTAGCAAGGTTATCATCTAACCGTGATTGTAAGGGAGAGTAGCTATTTATAATAGATCAGTTCTAGTTTGTTCAGTATATTATTATATCTAATGTGTGCATCTAAGCATAGTATTGTGCAGTGCTACATGTGTTATAATATATATATATATATATATATATATATATATATATAATTGCATTTATTTTTTGTAGCCAAAGCCATTTTAAGAACCAGTAACACCAGAAAGTTCAAACTTTGGCATGTATTTTTTCTTTAATTTTCATTTGTCTCAATGCTGATAGTATATATTTTTAACAAACACCCAACCAGTTCCATTATTTTCAGATGATTACACACTGGTATCTGAAAGCCTAATAAGCCTGATGTATATATAAACTATTATTATTATAAAAATGATTTAGACCATGTGGAAGGGCAGGTTTAAAGAACAGCAATACATAAAAATCAAAATATCCCTCTTTTTTTCCTATACACATGCTTGGGAAAGCCCCATTCACTTAATAATTGCCTCTTAATACATTCCCCCCTTTGTGCTTTTCTCCTACCCAGTAGTCATATAACTTTTAAGACATTTTTAAGGGTCTGTCTTTTTCACTCTTCCTCTAGTTGTCATGTCTGTGGCTTTGAGACAGAGATGAATGTTCAATTTGTGAGTCACATGTCGCTCCATGTGGACAAAGAGCAGTGGATGTATTCCATTTGTTGCAGCACCTGTGACTTTGTCACTATGGAGGAATCGGAGATGAGGACACACATCAGCACTAAACACTCAGGTGAGGAAGCCAGGGTAATATTGGTCTTGGTATTCAGAGCTGCAGAATAACTGAATTCCTTAGCAAAAGGGATAATTAACATGAGACATTTAGTGAAAAAAAAAATCGAAGTCAAGGTGACACAACAACTGACTGGTTTACATGAAAGGCATTTAATAAGCAGAGTGTCTCTGTTTGTCACTGTGACCTCTATTCAGTCTAATGCAAATGTTCTGAAAAATATTCTCTTGGTCAGAAATGTTCAAGCACAAAGAAGAGATCATTGTGTAAATCGTACTGTACTGAGAACAGATTCATTTACATCCTTTTGCAATGAGGTACACAATGAGCAGTACAATGATATAACGAAGTTACCCAAACTCTTTTCTGGTACAGTCTCTTTTCTGGCAAGCTAACTTTCTGTTAAAGAACAAGTGTCTACAAGGCCATGCCATTATTAGTATTGTTTGAATTTTTAAACCATTGGGCAGACTGCAACAGTTGCAACAGTGTTTCAGGATAATAAAACTCTGCACTAAGTGCTGATAATTTCCTCCTTAGCGTAGTCCCGTCAGTGATCCAGTGCCTGTTCTTATAGGATTTCTGTCTCTACGGGATAATGCGGTATATCCCTGCCTTTGATAATAAAAGGCCACGTCTATTCGGAAGTAGTAGACGTGGCTTGGGAGAAGATAAGTATTGATCCTTTCAAGAAAAGTATTTCTGTGTGGGCAACCCTACGTCAGAGCTGTGATTGATTGCATCCGTTAATAAACTGATCACTGACGACGGAACTTTTTTTTTTTTTTTTTTTTTTTTTTTTTTTTTTTTTTTTTTTTTTTTTTGCTTACCACATATGGAATTGCTTATTGCAGTGTAGCCTGAACAGTACCCTGCTTTCTGGTAAGCTGCCAGCCAGCTTACAGCTCCCCAACTGCAAGGATTCAGGAACCCCCCTCCCCCGCTCTTTGTCCTGTGTCTATGGCACAGCCCCTGACTGAGCATGTGTAAACTATTGGGCAGGGGGCAGTCTAACTGCATCTAGAACAGTTCTATGTGTATTGTTATGGTTGTTTATTGAAATCAATAGGCTGCAAGTGGTAAAACACCTAGTGTACCACTGGCCATATGGAGAATTAAACAAAAGGGTTCCAGGTGCACTTTTTCTCTTTCAACCAATTTGCATCCTACCTGGCTGTGAATGAGGTTTTGTTGAGCCCTATTATTCATTTAGCATTAGAAGGAGAGTTGATACTTTTCTTTAAGGTTTGTAATAGTCTTGAAAGCAAATCAAAAGTAAATATCATGCTAGATTTATATGTTGGTAGACAGGTAAGCACCTTAGCCTCCATAATTCTACTGTATTTTTTTTTTTTTATTGTGGAAAAGATTGTGTTAAAGGATCAGTAACACCAAAGAAATATAATTTCCTGTCCTTTAAAAGTACTTTAAGAGCAAATATATCTTGTTTGTGAAAAAGGATTATTTTTACTTTATTTTCCTTTTCGTGTCTAGTAATATATAATAACATGGGGGTTTTCTAAATATTTAGAATTATTATTTATTTTCTAAATATTTGTTTATTTCCTGTTGAATAACAGCGGAAGCTGCTATATATTTTACATCACTGAATACGTCTTTCAGTAACTGAATGTACCTTTGCAGAATTTCTTTCCGTGCAGCTTTTGAATGTGGATTTAAGCGAGTCATAAACAGGTAATTAACTATATGAAGCCTGTATGCTTATGTATATGTTTTGTTTCCTTTTGTGTTGACTTTCTAGGAGATGAACGAAAGACACCTAGTGAATCAGTAAGCCCCTCTTCCTCCTCTTTGTCTGCACTCAGTGACTCAGCCAACAGTAAAGAAGATTCAGACACCCCACTGAGAAACCAGACTTCAAACAGCTTGTTGGTTATTTCCGTAGTGCCTGGTACCCAGTCCTTTGTCAGCACTGAAGAGAGATTAGAGAAAGGTAAAATGACCAATGTAGGCAGCATGCTACCCTGAGTGTATTAGCCACTTAGACAAATTGTAAATATTCACAAAACATGCATGGCTGGTGAGGCCTAAGGATATTACTGAGGACCTATGTAGTAAATAGTTTAAACAGGGTTGCTATTGTTGTTTCAGGGAGATAATTCAAAATCAAATCTATAAACTGTAAGCATTCAAGCACTGTCATATTTACATCCCAAAATTTAACAGGCACAGAATGTTTGGTTCCTTAGACCACACCCACTCAATTACCACACCCCTTTGTAAACACTGACTAATTTATACAGTGAATTGAAGTGCTGTTTGACTTACAATTTCATGGAAAGGTAAATAAAAAATGTCAGAAAAAACATTTGACTATTAAGATTACTTCTCAATTAGAATGAATTCCCCCTGCTTATGCCACTGACTAGGATTGAGGCTCCCTTCTGACTGAGTTGCCTGTAGGCACGTCCTCTTGTGCCTATAGGACAATCCAGCCATGCATACAAGTCATTTGTTTTTCTATACAAATCAGTGTTATTGAACAGATAAGCCTAGTATATTATGTAAACACCTGTACAAACTGAATATCTGGACTAAACATATAGAAAACAGGTCCAGGTTCCAAGCTTAAACTAAATGTTATTACAGGGATTCTGATTCCACTGGGATCTTCACCCCATTCTAAAGATACTTGAAAGTTACCTGTAAATTGCATTTTTGTCATTTCTGCCAGTGGCTTCTGTGTGCTAAAAAAATACATGTTTTTGTCATGTAAGGTTTGATTTCACAGATTTTTAGGCTATCTGGGGAGGAGGAACTCTCACACTTGCTATTCTGCTAAATAAAGTTAGCCAAAGTAAATCAGTTTTCTGATTCAAGGTGGAGAAAACCTGCATAACTGAGTATTTTATTAGAGTGGAAGGGGAGAAGTAACTAAGTCACTATAATCATTTTTAGTTGAGTGATCCTGTATGAGCCATTACTCACACAGTCCCAGAGGTGAAAAGGTAGACGAAGACTAGGAACTACTATAATTGATGCATTTACATTTTGTATTTTTTGCCATACTATATGGAAATGGTTAATGAACAGATAATATTCTGTTTTATGTGAATTCACTATATCTCTTGGATTTCAACAAACTCTGGCTGCCCAGTTCACTGAAGTGATAGCAGCTAGCACAAAATGCATATTGTAGTATGGAAGCAAGAGATAATACCATGTAGACTGAGTTTGGCACAGAGCTATGTAGTGTTACCACTAGAGGTGTAATGTAAGTACACACTCTTACTTGGAGAAGAAACGTTCCCCCTAAACGAGGGCTTCTGCAAAACTGAGTTGGCATTGGAATCCTAGAACTTAAATCCAACCCACAGCTGAAAGACAACAGGTTAGATAAATCTGTACTAGAAACAGAGACTAACTAGAAATGTTTTCCTTTATTAAACAGTTAATGTGTTATTATTATATTGCACTTTTCCTCTGCAGGATTTGAATGTGTCTTCTGCAACTTTGTCTGTAAAACAAAGACTATGTTTGAACGCCACCTGCAGATTCACCTGATCACACGGATGTATGAATGTGACGTGTGCCATAAGTTTATGAAGACTCCGGAGCAGCTGGTAGAACACAAGAAATGCCACACAGTCCCTACCGGTGGGCTCAAGTAAGGAAAGCAAGTACAAAACCTTTTCCTGTGTTTAGCACATGTGATGTCCCTTTGTATGAAATATGTGGAGACGTCAGTATGAAACATAACTGTCCCTTCAGGTGTCTATAAAACTCCTTTACTCATAGAAAAAAAAACTACTTATTCCCACATATCCCTGCTCACTGTAAAAAGTTTAGGCATCCCATCACCTGGGCAATCCCAGGATGCAGTTGCTGGCTGAGAATAATACCATAAGCTGGATTGCAGCTGTGACCATAGTACTGCTAAAATACAAATCCAGGTATTTCTTGACAGTTAAGTGCTATTGCTTGGAAGTTATACAGTGCATTGGAGTTCTGCAGAGGTCTCCTTTCTATTATATATACTCTGCAGCATAGAAACAGTTATTATGCTGGAGAAGCTGTTGATGCATAAAGAGACAGTCATCCCTATTTGTCGACAGGCCAGGGAAAGCTTTAATTCGTTTTTTGGATCATCCTGCTTTAAAAACTGCAAAGCTCTAAAAGTCCAAATGAATTATCTAAGGAATTTCTCTTTCCTTATTTCATATTGTTTGTTTGTATTTTTATTTACGTGACACCAGGCCTGATTTTCAGCCATGTCGCATCAGGTTGGCCACCTGGTTTGAAATGTTTTTGGGTCACTTGACAGCATCCCATGACACCTTTCAATGTAAAACATTGTTTTTGCTAGGATAGGGTGGTTTGTATGTTTTTAGAAATTCAGCAGTATGTGACAACATTTTAGCTTTAACAGAAATTTTAATAGTAAAAATAAAAAATATAATTTGGTTTGACATGCAGTTATTCTTTATACAGTACTTAGAGAAATGTTAATGTTTGGATTCATTACATCATTGATCTTGTAAGGAGCAGCCTGTACTTAGCTATATTACAATTTTAGTTAGGCAGGGAGTTTGCGCTGCAGTTGCCTGAGCTCTTTGTTTCAACTTTGAAACAAAGAACATAGTTCTCCCACTGCAAGGAGTACCCCCTGCTCATTGTCCTGTGTCTGTGGCACAGCCAATGACTGAGCATGTGTAAG
Organism: Pipa parva; assembly: GCA_019650415.1. Classification (NCBI taxonomy): domain Eukaryota; kingdom Metazoa; phylum Chordata; class Amphibia; order Anura; family Pipidae; genus Pipa; species Pipa parva. The sequence continues at coordinate 11,394 of WMED01003200.1, forward strand.
CTATTGAGGGGGCAGTCTTTAGCACCCTGCTCTTTGTCGTCCATTTTAGTGTGAAACAGAGAACCCTGGCAGTCTTAAGGTAAGTGTGATCACTTACTAAAGGGGACTGTTTAGCTAGTCACAGGCTAGCTGGCATTTAGTATATTCATGAAGTGCCCCCAAAAGCCCAATCTATGAAAATATTGCTGCAACAGCATATAGAAGAACACAAAGCAATACAAATGAGGAAATGAACTTTCAAGATAACTTTTTCCCAAAAAGTGCATAGTAATAAAAAACTATGTCTTGTTAGTGGCCCTTTAATTGTATGCTCTTTTATTTTTGTAATGATTGACATTGTGTAAATGGGTCTGACACCCGAATCATAGGGAATTGAGAATAAAATGCACCAAAATCATTAATATGTGGATATAGAGGTTTTTTGTTTTTTTTTTTTGCTCTATTGTTTCCAAGGTTAAATATGCAATTCCTGCAAGTTAACCTCTAACAACATGCCGATCTGTGCTGCAGATGCATGTATATGGAACGAAACACCTCCTACTGTAAATTCGAATTATACAAAGAGTCGTGCAATACTGTAAGTTACTATTTTTAATAAAAATACTGTTATACAAAGCAGTGCTCTAGAAATGACCATCTCCTGTGTGACTTTGCCTTTGGGGAGTTTTCAGGCTGTCTGGCTGTACAGTTGGAAGTTCTCACCAGGACATTTAGCAAAAGCACTTTTTCAGCTTAATGAATTTGTCTACAGCAAGTGATTCCACAGGAACTGTAATGTTGTCCTTTTTTGTGTTTTGTTTTGTCAGGTGCCCTTTCTGTATTTATTCTACTAACCGACCAGCAGCCATGGGGTGTCACTTAAAGACACACTACAAGATGGAATACAAGTGTCGCATCTGCAAGATTGTAAAAGAGAACCAGCTGGAGCTTGAAGTGCATGTCCGTGAGCATCGCCTTGGGAACCATTACAAGTGTGACCAGTGTGGTTATCTCTCAAAGACCGCTAACAAGCTGATTGAGCATGTACGTGTCCACACAGGAGAGCGGCCCTTTCACTGTGACCAGTGCAGCTACAGCTGCAAGCGCAAAGACAATCTCAACTTGCACAAGAAACTCAAGCACTCCCCACGTCAGACCTTCAGCTGCGAAGAGTGCCTGTTTAAGACCACACACCCATTTGTCTTCAGTCGCCATGTCAAAAAGCACCAGAATGGTGAATTCTTGGAAGAGGAAAAGAAAGAGCAGACCACCCCACTGAAGGAAGCTACCCCCATACTTACAGTTAATGACTCTAGGAGCCTCTTGTCACCTCTTTCAGTCATGTCTGCTTCACAAGCTCTACAAACAGTGGCCATGTCTGCTGCACAGGGCAGCGGAGCAAATGCGCATTTAGCACTTAAAGCCTTTACAGTAAATGGTATCTCATCGACCTTTGATAGGTACCAGAACTCCGAGGTTGCTCATCTCATTCCCTTGACAATGCTTTTCCCTAGGAACCATTACGATGTCACATTCCTTCCACCCAGACCGCAGACAGCACCACCTGGTGTCTCTACAACGAAGCACTCCTTCCTTGCTTACCTTGGACTAACTGAAAGGGCAGAAACTGTTTAATACAGCTCTAGCTCTGTCTCAGCAGGTATACATTGCTGCAAAATATAGGTATGAAAGGTATAAAAAATGTTTATTGTATATCTTTCAAGAGCTTAGCTAATGGGCTCTATGTGTATACTTAATGCATCTACATAAAGCTGCTTAATTACGTCTTCAGAGAGGTAACCTTCTGCATAATTCTTCAAATAGAAAAGGCTGGTTCCCTATACCTCAATGCAAATTAAAGGCTCCTGAAGGATATCATCGCCTGTACTTAAAAAAAACTTACAGTTTATTGTATTTAGTTTTCTTTTTTTTTTATGTGTGAATTTGAGAGACAAAAACATATTTTGCCCTAACAGTTATGAAAATGAAAGTATTGTAGTTTGCTACATCTTTGTTTTAATTGTCCATGGAAAATCTTATTTCACCCCAAATTTTATATAGCAAGAAGCCCACTTTATGGCATACAGATTGCCAAAAAACTCTGTAAGGTACCTATGTACCTTATAATTGAGGAGGTAGTCCTGACATAGAATAAACAGTTGTGTGGTTTCCAACTGAATACGTTTTTAGAATTCGTTTAAAATGCATATGTGATATATTTTCTGAATGTGTTAAAACATCAATCTGCTGGAAACAGCCAACTATTTATTTAAAAGAAAGAGAACCTTCTAAAGTCTTTACCTAAAATTTCACATAAAATAAACATTTCAGCTTTGTGAAGGCCACAATAATTGTGGAATCTGACACTACCCTAATGTTTATTTTATACAATGCAGATAACATTTTCAATAAGCAGATCGCTATATGGGAGATGTAATGGGCATGCAGCTGTGTTTGGCAATCTATTGATTGCCTTGCCAAAAGCAGTGGTTGTAACCCTGACCAATTAAAATTTGGACTTGCTTCCTTCAGTTGTTTATACCTTTTGTGTGATCAACTGATTGGTCAACATCTTCAGGGCTGTTCCACTTTTAGACCCTCTTTTGGTTAAGCAGCAGTTCCCTGCAACTGGTAACATCTCTCAGGGTATCCTGGGGAGTCAGAGAGTTATAGTACCAACAGCTGGAGGGCCACACATTTCATAGCACTATACATTGAACTCTTGTTCTTGAAATGATTACATAGCTATTTTAGCATGGAGGAACATATAAAATTCGAAATGTACCATTGCCCTTTGATGTAATCAAGAAGGTATTTTTTTTTTAATTTTTAAATATAGAAGGAAAGAATCAACAAGTGCAGTGGTATATAGAGGTTTAACTACAGAGGTTACAGACCACAAAGGGGCTAAAAGACATAAGGGGGCCCATTATGAATTACTATATACCATACCTATGCAGGACAAACTGTACTATTAACTGGCAAGTGCAGAATCCAACATAAAGGAACTAAAGGATATGACCAGATAGAGAGGGTGAGATGAAGACAATAAGGATAGTTAGGGACATAGATATTTGGGTATGTAGGGGTTGCACTAGTGTTCATGTCCCTCTAGTTAAACCACTCATGTTGCCACTCATTTTATTATAAGCTCAGACAATGCATGAGGATTAATATACAGTTCATTGTAGCTGCACAGCAGTAAGAGAGCCACTGGTTGGCTGCCTCTATTTAACCCTGAATTTTAGTTGAAGGTCAGACAAAGGTCATTTTGAAAGAAGATGTATGCTATAAAGGCATCTTGGGTGACTTTCACTACCTTCTACTAAGGAGGGTATACTCTGTAAGCAGCAAACAAATGTGTCATTTACTTTGGTAAAATGATGTAGAAAATCTGCAGTAGGAACCTTTGTTTGCTGAAACCAGCTTTAACTCTAGAAATCTGATTAATTAAACATCCACTAAAGGAAATTAGAAAGATTTAGAGGAACCCTGGGTATAAATGCCCAGGCTAAACAAAAGGCAATTTTGCACAGTGCTTAGTCTTGCACTTTCATATATCTCATACCCAGGAAAGGAGAAATCCATGGGGGCTACCAGGCTAGACTATATGGTCTCTGACTAGATGACGGTTATTTTAAATAGACATTTTCATTGAAAATGAGTGGGATTTTTCCTGCACTAACGCAGTTTGCCGATTTTATGCCCCTAATAATCACATGCTTCCACTTCAAAAATATTTTGATGGAAAAAATAATGAAATGCAGTTCAGCAAACACTGTAATTTCACCTTGGATACGAGTCTGTTATGTGACGGCAAAGAAAGGGAACGAAAAGCACTTTCAGACTTTTGAATACCAGTTATAATATTTTAAATTGTTAGAACAAAATGTTAATGTAGCGTCTGTGCCAAGTCCAACTAATAGTATGTATGTATGTGTGTGTGTGTGGGGTATGTGTGTATACATATCTTAAATAAACCAGTCATTTTATTAGCCTAGTTTTTGTTGAATCTTATGCTGAAGATAAAGACGCATAGAATAACATTTTACAATTCCAACCCTGGTTACTGTATAACACTCTGGATCATCCCGCCGCTGATAATATATAATAATAACTACAAGCGTTCTGTATAGATAGGCATCCAGGTATCGCACATCACCCCCACCCCCTCCCATCCTGCAATAACTGCTCTTTTTCACTTTTATTGCTTGTTGCACAAATATATTCCTTTTCATTTTTCATTTCTAAGTAGCCTATATTTTCCGCTCTCAAATACTGTCAGTCTCTTTCTGTGCGCTCTGACTCTTGTCATTTAGAGGGAAATTGTTTCATTTTAATTTATTTCACTTTACTTCAGCTCAATAAAGTGCTATAGTTATTTCAATAAATCGATTTTATCACTACTTAGTAACAACAAAAAATGAAAATGCCTCAAATGCATTTCTAGTTACTATATCTTTAAAATGTGCTTCCAAAAATTCTAAATTGTGCACATAAAATTGATATTTAGCTATTAAAATAATTGGGTTAGGTAAGGTCCGTTTAAACAACATGGCTGCTATCCGTAAAGATAAAAACAGACAGCAAGCAATAACATTCATGAATTTCATTTTAAATATTAACCCCTTCGCTACGGAGCTCTGTCCCATTCTAGTGTCGGGGTGGCTGCACCATAATCCGTATGGAGCCAGAGAAATCATGGTTCCGTACCATGGCACAGCGCTGCGACACGTATGCGGGTGGGGTTTCCGTGTCATGGCGCAGCGCCATGACACGTAGCGAAGGGGTTATGAGCCTCATTGACAAAAGTCTGAATAGTTGCATAGAGATCTGAATTCGTGACTATTCTCCAATTTCCCATGCTCGCTTATTGACTAAACTCTTTAAAGTGGCGAATACGCAACCAATTGGGGTGACTATGATAGTCACGATCTTACGGGGCACTTCGCACCTCTTTGCATGTGTGTGCACAGGTACTTCTACTATTGGCTAAGTGGAGGTGTGGTATGAAAGTGTGAATACAACTAGGTGTATTGCTCTTAATTCACCTGGTTGACTTTGCCACTTCAGACTGGTGAATTGAGGGGTTAATGGAAGGGCTCCAGTCTTATGTAAGATGACTATTCATTCAAAAGTGACAGTGGCGACTGCTACTAAGTGACAGCATGACCTAGGGACAAGGTGAAATAGAAATAAATAGAATATTCACAGAATACAGTTAGTGGGATATGTAGAGACTGACTTCACTGCCCTTCACTTGTCGAATTTGCCTCACTCTGCATGACTTCTCATCCTACTTCTATCCGACTGACTACGCCACACTACGCATGCAACAGCGATTGTCACTGCCCGCTTGTTTGGCAGGTCTATTCTCTGCTTAGTCAATACTGTAAAATTGTATTTGCATCTACAGTATTTTGGCAATGCAACTTGAATTGTAATGAGGTGAATTCACACTTTAGTCAACGAGGCCCTAAATTTGTAAAAGTGCTGTGTTTGAATAACTGCCATACTATTGTACATGGAATTTTTATTTTTTGGGTGTTACTCATCCATTAAGGGCCAAACAAATATGCACAGATGAAGCTCTTTCTATTTTTATTGGATTAATACTGATCTGACCCTATAATGCGCCCTTACAAGTTTATCCCATTATCAGAATATATCAGATTTTGTTTACAAGACTGTCATATTACTGTGTTTTTAAGAGTAGAAATATATTTGCCCAGATCTCAGTGGCCTCATTACATGCACTTTTCTACAGAATTGGAACAGTATAGAAAGATTTAGCCATATTATGTAAAAATGACTACATTACTCTAATCTTATTTCCAAAAATATAGATGTTCATGCACTGTGATAAATTTATTGTTCATAATTCATCAGTAATTTTTAACATCCCTTTAAATAGTCATGCTTCTACTAAAGTGCACTTTACTAGTCTATACATATTTGTTCTCACCTTTAATAATTTATTTTCCTTAATATTGACATTTGTTATATTTGTGCTACTGTTGGTTGGATTACTGACCTATATAAATGGAATCCACAAAGATTTGATTGGTCTCGCTATTAATAGACCTGAAAGAGGGCTGATGGTGTTGATTGGAAATAATTTATATTTTGGATAGGGTGTACTGTAGTTCTCTCCATATGACTATAAGGAACTGTGTCCTTAAAGTTGTCTTATTAGCTTGAAAAACATTCAGATTTTGGTCAACTTTCCTCCTTAAATCCGTTTCCAACAGGGGGTTATTTATCAAGTATTTTTAAATGCAAAAAAAAGTTACTTCTTACATGGCAAAAAGAGTATTTTTAAATATTCAATACCAACATAATAAAATAAAGACTGTTCCTCCAGCAATAGGCTTTTAAAAAAACCTTTTCAACTTTGATAAATATCCCCATATGGATATTTTATATTGTTTATTGCGCATTACTAAGGCATTGTATCAGTGGTCCCCAACAGTTGTTGGTCCGGGGACCTGCTTTCAGGTTCTCAGATCCACAAAGGTTTGATGCACCAGTGAGAGGATGGGTGGGGCAATGCATGTTGTCAGCTGCATGGTGGTAAAGCTCTTCCTGTGAGTGCGTCACCATCATACAGCCTGGTGCCAAGGGGCCCGTGGTCCATGGCCCAGCATTTGGGGACCCCTGCATTATATGGTAATGAGTACCATCCTTTTGATAAATCTTTTTTTTTTTCTTCTTCTTCTTCTTCTTGTATAACACAGCAGAAACCACTACTTGCAGTTTGGAGTCTATACATCATATTGTTAACAAACAGTAAAATAAAAAACACTCCCAACTGTGCATCGTCACACCGCCAGTTAGTTGGATTGGTCACTACCCAGAAGCCTGATTGCTTTGAATACAGGCCAGGTCAGCCATTAGTAATATGAGGGGGGATTTAAAAATATATCATGACCCTGTATTATAAATTGAGTGTAAAGTGCTTACAATTCACAGGCAGGATTCCGCAGTTTACAGGTTGGCTGGGTCTTATACAACAATACCACCTGCCCCCTCTTATAATGACCCTTGGTGGACATTTGTGTAAATTCACTTCCCAGGACCAGATTTGAAAACGTCTCTTTAGCTGATTTAGTCAGTGAATAGTTGACTAACATCCAGGCACCCTCATTTCCAGAGTACAGCTCTTAACTGTGACAACTTTGGCTGTGAGTTCGAGTTTTCAGACATCATATGGGATTGGAGGGTCACTTTTAAAGATCTAATGCTAAAGGTAGCCAAGACGGTAGCTGTACTGGGGCCTCCAGGGTTTCTTTCTATGATTTTCTCTTTATTTGTTGGAAAAACGTATCTGATATTCCAGCATCACAGTCATATACATTTATCTAGCTGTATGTACTTTATTTAAAAAAAAATCTTCCCTCATATTTTTCCTTTGAATACTGACTTGATGTTAAAAAGCAGAAGAAGGTCAACATAAATGTCACAAGCAAATAGTTTCAGTGTTACATTTTGTTTAGTCAGCACATTTATTCCTATATCTGACACACCGCCAGTCACAGGGAGAGAGTCACACTGTAATCTTACATAGGCAAGCCAGATTCTGTAGGGCTCAGTGGTGTACATCAGAAGGTCAACCATATCTTCATCCTTATGACTGACATGACAGCAAAGCACAAGCTTTTGGCGTAGGGGATGCAGGGGTGCACTGCCACCAACACTGCTTTCCCATCACTGTGTATTGTGTACAGATAAGGAAATGCTGTTCAGTGACACAAGGAAAAATTAGCAGGGGTGGGGTGTATCAAATTTAAAAAGATGTGGCCCATGAACTTCAACTTTTTTATAGGTGTGACCCTTTGCCTGACCAAATTTTAGACCCCTGCAATAGAACATCTCTAATGGACAGTTATATAGGCCAGCACCAACAAGGAAAATAACATGTGCCAATGGGGGGTAGTTGTAACAGAGCTCAAACCTTCATTATACTGCTTCCACAAAACTCTCCGCTTAGCACAGGCTAGGTGAGTGGTGTGACGGAAAATAGACACTTTGAAAGGATAGAGTTTCATGGTAAAAAGGTAATTTCAATAAAAATGTAAAATTTATGGTTTATATTGGGGAAATACAGAAAGATGGCTTTGGCATTAAAATATCATTGCATTTCAATTTAATAAAAAAAAAGAATTGCTAGATTTGTAAAAACATTTAAGGTCTTGAATTGCCCGTGTCACACATTTTTTGAAGGGACACTTATCCCCCATTAAGGTTCATAATACAAGTATATAAAGTCTGATTAGTAGCTGTAAGCTTGGAGCATTCTGTTTTACACCTATAGGTTTGGGTCTTTCACCCTGCATTGTGTTGGTTAAACCAGCTGTAGGTGCACCAAACATTCTAATTAGTACAGCTGATCATAAACTGGAAATGTTTCTGTAATGCTCTAGGACAGTGGTTCTTAATCTTGTTTGAAGTACCGAACCCACCAGTTTCATATGCACATTCACCGAATCCTTCTTTAGGATAAATCACTTGACCTCTGTGTCTTGACCTCTGTGGCGGAGGCTCCACCTAACCCCTGAGACCAACTCACCGAACCCCTAGGGTTCAATAGAACCCTGGTTAAGAACCACTGCTCTAGGATGTATTTAAAATGGATGATTTAATACAATACTGCAATATTTGCATACAAATTCATTTATAAACATAGATAATTCAATCAAAAGGTTAACTTTTTGCCCATTTACAGGGAAATAGTGGCCCTTTAAATATCTGTTAAAGCGAGTGCAGATCACTGTTTTCTGTTTGTATTTACATTTCACCTACTGTGTCAGACTTTTGTAGATGGGGCTTGTAGAATATTAATTGCATTTAGCACACCTATTTTGCCTAACCTCAGCATCCTGTACTCCCCCCAAGAATAGTATTAGACTATCTGACCTGTCACATACTGCTCTGTTATTCAGGGACATAGAGTCCCATATGTGGGAACCTGTTAAGATCCAAACAAACAAACAAAAAAAAAAGGGAATTAATGTAATAGTAAATTTGCTAATGAGAGACTTTCCTTTGATCTACAAATGCTTTGCCTTCTCTATCTGATAGACTATGAAACATTTTCATTAAATGATGTTTTAAGTGTTGGGCATAGAATATTAAGGACATGTGAGATACACTAAAAACAAACCTCAGAAAGGGAAACATATTTCAAGGTTACATTTTACATACAATGGTAAAAAAAATGATACCTATGTTGATAAATCCCCCTAATCCAGAGGTGCTAAACAAAACCTCTTTAAATGACGTTGATACCAGATAAAAAGAAGTGTTTCATTTAATATAAACATCCTATCTTGCACTTTATTGCTACACAAAGCAGAAGAAAACAGTTGCTTACAATGTGTTGTTATTAAATAGTAGCGACATTAAAAGTTGCATTTTGCCTAGGCTGTGTACTAATGGGACCCGGATGGAGCAGAATGCCCAGAAATATTTTTAATATTATGTATGTTTATCTGAATGACATTGTAATGTATAATGACCTGACATTTCTCCCCCATCTCTCACATGACATTATCTCTTTGATGTACATGAATGCTTTTCGTATATAATATTCTCTATGATATTACTGGTATTTTAAACAGTGTCCTTCATTTTTTTTCTGCATTTATTTGAATATAAAAACAGATTATGGTTATATTAAAAGCTGTTTTCCCTTGAGGATAGCTAACACATGAAGTCTAAAAAAAAAAAAAAGCAACCTCAATGTTTACATTAAAGCTTTCAGTTTTCTGTACTTTCTCCCAGGTTTTGGCATTTTTTATTTGTGTTTTTATGTTTACCCTTTAATTTATGGGGATAACGAGGGGCATTACAGAATAGATTTACATATTACATTTTGAGAAATATGTTCTAAAATTGATAACATACTGTATAAAAAAGGGTCATTTATACTTTTTCTGATGTCCTGTGCCTCCTAGCACCTTGCGTGGGGTGTATAAAGTGGCACCTGCTATATGCTTTAACTTAGTAACTGGGTAATGCATGAGCTTCAGCAGGGTTCAGTGACAGAAGTCATATGAAGTATTTTATAAGTTCGGCATACTGAGATAAGTAAAGTTGCCCAAGAAGTTTTAATTCATGTATCGTTTCGATCCATTAAAATGCACTACTGGGACACCCAGTGGCAGTGTAAAATGCATAGCCCAGACAAAATGCTAGTTACTAGACCACAATTTATTTTAGTTTTTTATTCCTGGGAACTGCCATTGAAATTTAGACATATTCTGTTTTGGAGAATAGCAAAATAAACATTTTGTTAATTAATCTGCCTAATATTTTCCTTTTTATAGTCTGTTTCTCTATGACACTCCCATCTTTTTAATGTACTTTAAATATTGTTCCTTTTATAGATTGCAAATACAAGGGCAATTCAAAGCTAGGTATGTTCTGTAAGGCAGAAGCAGAGAGAATGAGAATTGTAACTTGCCAGTGGGTAAGAGAAGGGTTAACCCTTTGGTATCATAGTAAATCTGAGCAGGGAATGACTACTTCATTCTGACTGCGGTGGCCATCAATATGGACTTCCCTAACAATCACACAAAAAACAGAAATATGGTATATAATAGGTGTGATAGGTTAAAACCTGAAACAATTATATGTGTGGTCTGTAACAAATACCTCCAATAATTGACAATGTCTTCTTACCTTCTGGATAAATTTCTACTCGCACACTAATTCCTGGAATTACCTTATCCTTTTCACTAGGCCTCAGGTCATGATTAAAAAAAACACATACACCTCCAACTTTCCTATTCAAATCATCTCTACTAGACAAGGCAAACAAAACAAATAATAGAGGAAGCGCTAAATAGTGCAAACAATAAAGTCCAAAATAATATGTGTATAAACAAAGTGAAAAATTGCTGCTTCTTTTTTTCCAAGAAGGGCGCCAAATCTTCTATTCACGAGTGAAAAAACAGGAACTATATATCTGTGAAAGGAAGCGCAAATATAAAGCACTATATAGTGCCTTATCAATTGTAACTTTGTAAGTAATACAGAAAACCCAAACGTTCCAGTTTGAGAAAGCGTGTGTGGAAATGAGTAACGTGTAAAAATAGCACACTGTGCAAAACACCAAAAAGTGCACACAAAGAGCAAAAATATATGCTCACCAGATAAACAATGACAATAAGCGTTTCAGTCTCAAAGACTATAGGTAAGAAAAAAGGATCTTCCTCCCAGTGATCAACGTCTCAAAGTATAAAGGATCCACACCATCAGATCGATAAAAATGATTTTATTTTTCATT
>WMED01003201.1:0-22660 GCA_019650415.1 Pipa parva
CAATGGACTTGGAGGATATGTGGTATGGTTTATGGTATGGTTTATGGTATTGGTTTTTGGACTCCTCGATGGGCAGGGTCTTGTAGGAGTTAAAATGGTCCTAGGTGTGAGGACCTCAAACGTGTTCACTGGAGCCAGATTGGGAGGCGGCTTGTGAGGCACCGGCCTGATGGATTGGACATATTGGAGGATATGCGGTATGGTTTATGGTATGGTTTATGGTATATGGTTTTTGGTCTCCTCGGTGGGCGGAATCCCTATGTAGGAGTTGGAATGGTCCTAGGTGAGGACCCATCAAAACGTGTTCACTGAAGCCGGTTTGGGAGGCGGCTAGTGAAGCACTGGTTCAAAGAGGAGCATTTAGCTGACTGTCAGTCATGGAGAAACCATCCATATATCTACAATCTACTTTGTCACCTACAATTCCCATAAATGGAGTAGAACACTTGAATTGGTATTGTCATTGTTTAGAAATTATTTAGTATTAAAGGACTGTCTGCTGCAGATTTAAAGCCCTGTTCTAATATGAACACCAGCTTTGTGCAGTCACTTAAATGGACACATGAAATCTTTCCGGAGGTTTGGTTTATAGAAACAATTTGGAATGTGCATTTACAACATTCAGTCAGAAACAACTGCAATGTAATTTAAACGAGGTCTCTTTGTAACCACATTTCTATGTGACCTTATTGGGTTTTTTTTTATATTTATTCCTTGGTTAATCAGCTTATTGGAAGACTGATTACACTTAATTTAGCTCAATATTCCTTTAAACCATGAAAGAATAGAGGTGGCAGTACATCTCCTTAGACCCTGAGCATACACAATGCATCCTAGACTGCTGCCTACGACCCAGCCACAGGGATCCCAGATGAAGTGCATTGGCATACAATCATATTTTAGGTATACAGTTAAAGGAAGTCTGGGTCCTAAACAATTATCTATGCAGGGCTTTACTGTGTGTTAAAGGAGAACTGGAGTTTGTTTCTCCTAGGGGAGGGGGAAATACTTACCAATTGGTCTTTTATGCTTGAGTGTTGCCTAATGTACTCATTATGTTGCCGATTTCTCCTGCTCTTCACAAGCACTTCCTATTCCGGCAAACAGAGCAAGCGCAGCACCAATTTGGCATCAGCTTTCGACTACTTAATGCAGGAGAAACAGCCTATTTGTAACAATGTCGCTGATTTTGCCTATTTACTAAGTTGTTCAAAGATTACTCAGACTGGAATAAACCCATTATTCCCTACGGAGTAGGTCCTATCGCTATTTAAAAAAAAAAAAGGTTCCCCATCAAAAAATAAGTTTGATATCAATATCGATCTGTAATGGAAGGCATCCTCATAGAAAAAAAATGTAAAGCGGGACCCTGTCCACTGATCGACATGCATCATTAACGATTTATTTCAACGCGGAAGCATTTTTATCAAACCTTTATAAATCAGGGAAATTGGAAAGTACAGAAAAATAAAACTTAACAGTGAAAAGGGGTCAAACTAATCGATGTGCTCAAAGTGGCCTTAGTAAATAAATATGCCCTCTTAGGTGTGTGTGTGTGTCTCACAACAGATTTCTTGCAATAGTTATATATATGTTTTTTTACATTACCTGTAATATAATTAAATTAATACATTTTATTTTAATTAGGGAAGCTTAGTAAACTGTAAAAATCTACAATGTAACACATTGAATTAGAGGAGATAAATTCTCAGGGTGGAACTAGGTTCGTTATGCTTGTCTAATAATGAAGTATGTGACGTGTTGTGTCTAACACTTAATATAATCCAGGAAATTGTAAACCATGTAATTACTTTTCAAGTTACAACATATTAAAACAGTTTTGCATTGTTATGATCATTTTCCCATTAGTATAGGCCAGTGTTAAATTAACCTCTAGTACGAAAACACTTCATCCCCTCCTAAAGATATTTATCCATCCTTATTCATTTTTTGTTGAGTTTTCATTATCTGCATTAAGAAACACTTTATTCCCTCTCCAGAAAACTTTATTTCCTCTCTCTTTACTGGTGTTGGGTACAACAATGGTGCTTTGTTCATTAAGTAATGGGACCTGGAAAAGTTCAGTGTCACATAGTGCTATTGGTGCCCCATTAGCTGCGTTAGAAGGAAAACTACAAAGTGCAAATGTTTTTTGATGCATTTCAAACTTTTGCAAAGATGTGGAAAATCTGTCTCTGACCCACAACACCAGTATGGGGAGGGCTAAGTGAGGAAAGGCATACCTAGAACCTGAAGATTACTACAATGCACTACAGTTAGCGATTGCATGGCAATGTTGGTAAACAACTTCCTTTCCTTTTAAACTTTATTTAATAAAGACTTGAGGTAGATATGTGTAAGTTCGTGGGTCATTCAGGTTTACTTTCACATGTTGCAAAACAGACATGGAAAAGGATTTGGGAATTTTAGTTGACAATAAACAACTGTAGCAACCAGTGCCAAGTGGCAGCTGTCAAAGCAAATAAGATCATAGGGTGCATCAAAAGAGGCATAGATGCGCATGATGAGAAGATAACTATACCTCTTTACAAAGCACTGGTCAGACCACACATGGAATACTGTGTGCAGTTTTGGGCACCAGTGCACAAGAAAGATGTGGTTGAGCTTGAGAGGGTTCAAAGGCAGCTACTAAAATAATTAAAGAAATGAACAATATACAGTACCAAGAAAGATTATCAAAACTGGGCTTGTTTAGTCTAGAATAAAGAAAACTAAGGGGTGACCTAATAACTATGTATAAATATATTAGGGTTCAGTACAAAGATCTGTCTCACAATCTATTGATACAAGAACTGTAAGTAGAACAAGGGGTTCATCCTCTACTTTTAGAGGAAAGAAAGTTTCTGCATCTACATAGAAGGATTTTTTTTTTTTTAATTTAAGAGCAATGAGGTTATGGAACTCTCTGCCTGAAAAAATTGTCATGGTTGATTCCATTAAGGAGTTCAAAACTGGTTTGGATATATAAGACTATAGCAATGGCCTGTTACAGGAGAAGCAGATTGTCATATAAATTATTATCATATAAATACATTCACCTGATATAGTTCTATCCGTTGTTCCGAAACCTTCGCCATTGGATTCGGTAGACGAAACACTCTAAATTCTGCCTTCACCAAATTTGAAGCATTTCTCTCCATTGAGGAGACATCAAACCGTACTATCCTGAAGTAAGGGGTGTTCAGGCTTTGTATGATGACATCTAAAAATATCACAAAATGAGAGAAAATTAAAGAGAAAAAAACAAAGACCAACATACAGTATATTTTGGCAGATTGTACATTAAAAAACTGAATTTTTTTAAACTGTGCACCATTTCTAAAAGAATGTTCAACCAACCAGTCAGGTGATTTGTTACTACCACTTGAAGTAAACTGAGCTTGTCACTGATTGGTTGCTATACGTTACACCTTTGTTTGCACCTTTGTTTTGGGAAAGACCTCATGGATTTTAATTTGTAGGCCCTATTGTCCAAAGTGTATTATTTATGTACAAGGTCTGCAATGTTTTCAAATGGGAGGTATGTCATAATCAATTACAGAGGTAAATGAAGGTATTAATGATCAAGTCTTGAAATAGGAGTAAAATGAAATAGAAGTGTGTATAAAAATCATTTGCACTCTATGTTAACTGTACTTCTCAATTGTCCCAGATTCCACAGGGCAGCTCCATACCTTTGTGTGTGTGTGTGGGGGGGGAGGGGGGGAGACTGCAAAGAATCTGGGACATGTTTGTGGAGGATAAAACTAGGGCAGCATGAATCCTATATACATTCTTGCTTTAAGCTTTTCCCTGCACCCTAATCTTACTGGTACTGTACACTGCTCCCTGCATACTAACCTTACTGGTACGGTACACTGCTCCCCATGCCCTAACCTTACTGGTACGGTACACTGCTCCCCATGCCCTAACCTTACTGGTACGGTACACTGCTCCCCATGCCCTAACCTTACTGGTACCATACACTGCTCTTGAATCTTAATGGTATGATACACAGCTCATTGAACCCTTTCACTGTTCTTCCTGTTAGGTGATAGGCTTCCTGGTTGGCCCAACATGCTTCAGTGCAACATTATGTTATATTATTTGCATTTGCATTAATACTGACATCTTTCAAAATCACACCCAATTTTAAAATAGCAAGGAAGAGGAAAAAATCTGCATCATCATAACTTCTGATTAACGGAATGTTTTGAAACAACTTCTCCCGATAAGTACATAATATGTAGATGGATGGGCTGATAGAGACAAAACATTATTGACCTTAAATCACTTAGTTAAATACTTATAATAGCCACTGCCAGCTGGAAGGACATTGAATCTGAGAAGTCAGTAACTGGCTTGGACATTTAAATAAAGTTCTTAGAAGAACAATATCGGAAGAAACAGTTCAGAATAGACTGATGTCTTAGAAGAGGATGTTATATAAATACTGTTATATCAGATGAAAGTAAGATTTGTGAGTTTATCACACACCAATAAATAAATGGGAAGATTTTGAAAGGAATAAGTGTGCCTGTACTTTGTGTTATAGTAATACAGTACAGTGTTGGATGGATAACAAAAACATTTTGATCATTTTCAGATTCACTGAGTTTCAGGGAGTTATTAGCTAAAGTGAGAATTCGACTGTCGAATTCTCAAAGAGCGGATTCCCATAGCAAATCCGTGACCAAAACAATTTTAAAGTCAGTTTCCATACTGAAGTCGCGGCTGCAACAGTAGCAGTCTATTGCGACTGTTTTCAGCAGGCGAATTCACACCTTTACGCAACAATTTGGACTTTCGCCAATAACCCCCTCAGTATTTCTATATGGTTGTGAATGAATTTAAAAAAAAAAAAATTCACCAAATTATTTTAAATGCATATAAATCACTCAAAACCTTAGAATCTGGTCTTAGGCAGTCTTTTTATTTGCATTTAGAAAGACGGATGCAGAAAGTTGATTGGTTGCAGAAATAGAAATCGAACAGTTATCAGATGATTGATTGTTAAAGGATTTAGAACAAAAGTGTCCAGGTTATTGTTATCTACCTTAGAGATCCATATTTAATACATATTTGCAGCCAAAATCACTGATATTACTAAAGAGAATCCTATAAAAAAAGAAGCTCTCCATAACCCTCAACCTGGTGATTGTTTGTCAATGATAAAAAAAAAGGCCTTAGAGAGTTTTATAAATATCGTTCTATCTATATTTTATCACCAGTTAATGTAATTTTGCCAGTATTAAATTGGTCAATTTATTTTTCAGACTTTGATATAAATATCCCCAAGATTTTTAGAGCATCAGAGGGTTACAAAAAATTTCTGACATGAAATAGTTTCACAAACATCTACTATCGAGAAGTAACATACTCATCCTTTTGTTTGCTTTGCATGTTCATCACAGCAATATAATCAGTTATTTCTATGACATCTCATGATAACGAAAAATGCAAGGGGTTTGGTTGGTTCTCTAAAGGACCTTGCACTGTTAACATTGTTAGCAGCTTTTCACTTGTTTACATTCTTTAAAAATTGTGGGTTTTTTTTAAGAATGAATGCCACCTCTTAGCCTTTAATTGTTTGCTAAATCATCAAGAGTATGTTTATTTACAAGAAGAGTCAGTTGGCTAGCAGTCTCTCTATATCATCAGAGTTAGGTCATGTTTTTAAAGCAATCTTTATATAAAAACATATGCCTTTTTTGCCAACACATTATTGGCAATGAAATCACTGAAAGATTAGTACAAGTTAGCAAAATCTAAAGCCGCTCCATTTCCTCTCAGTAAGAGAACACAAGACGGAGAAGAAGAGAGAATCACAGAGTAAGATTTAGTCTAGCACAGCTTCATTTCTTCTAGAAAGACCATGATCATCTCCGGCTAGACTATAACTCTTCTGCTATAATGCTTATAAGATTTATTTTTACGGCCTATCATGTTTATGAAGTGTTTGTATTGGGGTCTTTATTTTGCCAAATCCTTACAATTACACTAGCCTTTCATTTCCGATGACTGTTTCCAATCCTATCTGAGAAACGCAGTAGCTACTCAAGCTTCGAGTGAGGATTTGCAAATATTTACAGTAATTTCACATTCATAAATACTGGGGTTATCCTTCTTAAATCCTAGCCAGTTTCCTTGGATTTCTGGCAATTAAAATAATTAAGCTTCTTTTAAACTGTTGATTTGTCCTAACAGAAACTTGTTATTACTACATTTTTAACCCTTGAAGCTATAGCTAGAATTCATATGAAATTATTTGCCCGTATCGTTTTTATATTTAAAAGTAAAATAGATGCTATTGCATGCAAAGTTTAAGGGTCTTCTTCATCAAAGTGGGAATTCAACCGTCGAAGTGAATTCTCTTCACATCAGGTCTCTATGTTCCGATAATTGTGAATTCTCTTCTTCTTTCTCCCTAAGCAGAGGATTCCCATAGCAAAGAAGCAAATAACATCAAGTATGTTTGTTGCTTGATGCGGTGTAGTCAGTTGGACAGTAGGAGCACTGCTAAGTGATGGACTAGGAGCAATAGTATTCACTACTTTCACTCCAATGTGGTCATATTTAGTCATAAGTGAACAAATTAGTCATGAATTCACTACATCACAGAGTTTGATGAATACATGAAGATCGGAAAGTAGTAAATGGATGTGAATTCTGACGTTTATCTGATTGTATAAACTTTAATGAATAAGCCCCTAAGATCTTCTTCAGTTGCTAGCACGAAAACACATTAGACAATTCTAGACAGTAATGTAACCAAGAACTGATAATAACCAGTATATGATCTGCAGTCACCTCAAACTGTTAATTCCAAGTCTGATGTCACAGTTGCATCACCTTAAATAATAGTTGGTGCAGACAGGTGTCATCACAGTACAACAGACTACATGTATTAGAGAACATATTTCCATTTATGCATATGTATGAAACTCCATTTTCTATATACAAATTGAAGATTGTGCTGTATTCCCCCAATAGAAAACACATCAGGCAGTATTCACATATACAAATACAAATAAACAAAAACCAGAGAAGCGAAAACAATATATTCCTTCATATATAAATGTTTGTTACAGGTATAATAAGTAGAAGACTCTGGGAAACCGATCCTGTTGACTAACAGTAGAAAAAAGATGTGTTAGTAAAGTTTTACACACATTTGTTGACAACTAGTATTCTCTTGGAGACATTCTAAAAAGGTTATGCAATAATTTAAGCAATGTTTTCATTATTGCAGTAACCATAGCAACCAAGCAGTTGCCCCAGTAAAAAAGTGAATCAAGCCAAAATGCTGTGTGCCCAGTTTCCACTCAGTTACTAAGCCAGGCACTGTGTTACAATGCCAAGTGACCAGTAACACGCCAATTATCAAAGCCAAAATATTTATAAGGTAAGAAGCGCAACTCAGTAAAAAAAAAACTCAGTAGGCTTAAATAGAGGGTGGTGCCATGTACGCCAAGCAAGAAGCTAGAGTAAAATACGTTTGTGGATAGAAAACAACATAAGTAACCTTAATACCTTTTAAATGCTGACTATATCAGAAATCATGACAAACACTGAAAGCTTACAAATGAAAATGAAATGGAGCGGCATTTACATATATATATATATATATATATATATATACTGTATATATATATATATATATATATATATATATATATATATACTGTATATATATATATATATATATATATATATATATATATATATATTACAATATAAGCAGCTTTTCTAAGTGCAAAATGGACAAACTTATTTATTTATGTATCTATAGACCAGTGTCCCAGTTTTTACAGCTCTTGTTGCCCTTCTATCTGTGTATGTAAGTCTTCCTCCCACTTAGATTGTAAGCTCTACGGGGCAGGGACCTCCACTCTCTTGTGTCAATCACAACCTGGCACTTAAAGTTGTAAGTTACTCACTTGTAATGTGTATTGCACTTTTCCCATGTCCGTTTCATATTGTATTGCTGAATTGTACAGCACTGTGTAAATTTGTGGCGCTTTATAAGTAAAATTATACGTGCATACATACATGAGGGGAAGTAAACAGATAAGAACACAAGCCTTAAACTGTGGAACAATTAACTAGTGACAAGCATAAACTAGACAGGAGGTACAAGGTATGAACGCCCACTAGTTTAAATACCAACAGATGACTGTCTCCTCAGATTCTAAACTTGCTAAATAACTGAAGTCAGTGTAGGCTTATGAGTGATGACTGGGCATGAACCAGGGTTCACCATAAATCAGTTACAAAGCCATGTGTCCTAGTTAAAACATTGAGTGGGGTTATTGGCTAAAGTCCAAATTGTTGCATAAAGATGTGAATTCGCCAACTGATGACAGTTGCAATCGATTGCTACTGTCACAGTTGCGTCCTTATAAAGAGAATATTGTTACAGTCGCAACTTTACTATGGAAATATTGTCACAGTTGCCACTTTAAAATTGTCGCTGACTTTACAAAGGGAAAATTTTGCTATGGGAATCTGTTGTTTGAGAATTCGACAGTTGAATTCTCACTTTAGTCAATAACCCCCTTAATGACCAGCCACAACCAAGAAACCTTGGCAAGTGAACCAATTTCCATCCCAATGCCATGCAAGCCTTTTTTTCTGTTGAGGAAGTCACTAACATTTCCAAGTATAATTCATTTAAACATCTGATTGGTTTCTATTTGCAATTATATTGGAGGAAATTGTGCCAAGTTTCATTTGAAGATGACTAGCAGGTCAGCCTTGAATTACTACACTTCAGATATTTGTAACAGCAAGATAGGCTCTATGGCAGCGGATCTCAACCTGTGGGTCGCAACCCTGGCTGGGGTTGCGCGGCCATCACACGGGGGTCGAGAACCACTGCGGTACCCGGAAGCGGCCGCAGGACCCCGTGACGTTGGGCGAAAACGTCACCACGTGACACACATACGTGATGACGTTTCGATCGAATGTCACCATGTGACGCGCATACGTGATGATGTTCCGCTGAAACGTCATCATGCGGTGCGCGGTGACGTCAGTGCTGGGGGTCGAGACCCACAAAAGGTTGAGAACCACTGCACTAGGGGAATTTTTGAGGTGAAAGTAGAAAAAAAAGGGGGGGAGAGAATAAATAACCATAAGAGTACAAAGATGATCAAATGGGAATAAAGAAAAGGAAAGTATAACAAAGAATGAGGGGATTTGGAGGAGAGGCCCAATAAAAAATGAGAAAGAGGATATAAAGAGGAAATAGTTTAACAAAGGAGACAATTGAACTATTCACAGAAATAAGAAAAAAGAGAAAAGGTGAGTGGGAGAAAGAAGAGAAATATAAAAGAATTAAACAGAAACAAACAATAGAGAAATTGAAGTGCAAAAGTAAACAAACATGTCAGAAGATAGAGGAGAAGATTAAAATGAATTCCTATTGAATAGAGAAAAAAATAAATATATTGTACATTTACTCTGTACGGTATGAGGGGACCTGTATCCAAGTCACATTATTCCAAGTCTCTCAAGTTGGCCCAGTTTTAGTATTTCATGGTAACCAAGCAGCAGTTTGCTTTGACTGGTATAATGCTCCGTTGCCAAGATACCCACTAAGAAACACTTCATCAAGTATAACACTGTAAATACAATATATAACTATAAACAGTATTCATTGTGTATATGAAGGTAAACAATATTCATCGTTAATACAAATAACAGTTAAATATATGTAAATAAATAATATTACAGTTAAGTGAGCTAAGTCAGCTGCCAAGTATAGCACAATACAAATGCTCCATTCATCTCTGGAACTAGAAGAAAAAAGTGTCAAGGTTACTCCAGGGCTGACCTGGCTGGACTCAGCTTTGGGTCATTTGACTGAGCCAAGGGATTAACCTAATATGTTTTTGATTGTGAGAAGAAATCATTGCAAGTACAGAATCCATGCAGATGATGACCAAGATAGAACTGAACCCAGGAGCAGCGGCGGTTCTGGGGTGGGTCCAGCAGGGGTCAGTGCCCCCGTAAAACAGAGTCTGGACCAGCCTGTGGCCCCCTCTGAATGAAGATTATACAGTTACAGTCCCCAGGTTGAATGTGCCTCCTTGACAAAACCTTTGGCCTCAGCCAGGCCCCCTCAGCAAAACGGGTGAAGAACCTCCCCTGCCCAGGAGCCAGCACAGCAAGACAGTAGTAGTACTGGGCTATCTATCACTCTTCCCTATTCCACAATGTAGTGACAATTTCTTCCAAAATTAAGCCTCTTTCAACATCCCGCATTAGTTTTAGACAATAAAAAAAAATTAATATCTTGGATTGCTGTGGGCACTGAGCGTTAAGTAACTTGTCCAAAGGGACCAGGAGTTAAAACTTTCTTCAGTTATCCACTTCTCCCTATTGACAAGATTTGTTCAAAAATATTTCTATCAATGTACAAGTTACATGACTACAAGAAAACATGGTTGTTATACCGTTTAGAGGCCCACAAGAGCAGCTATTAAAACAGTGCAACACCACAAAGAACCTGAAATGACTTCAGGCATTGCCAAGTTCCAAAGCAAGATGAAAGCTGCATAAAGGTCATTAAAGCTACAACTGCCTTATTAAAGGAGAACAAGTATACAGCTCCCACATATTTAGTCATCATAAGTACAAATTGCCATGCAATGTCAAGCTAAATCCCACACACTTGTTTGCTAGAATTGTATTTGGAAAATAAACTTTGCTTAATAGGAGACTGGTCAAGAGTCAAGAGTACTTGCCTCATCATTTGTGTGCACTGACTATAATTTTGACAGGGATGAGTAGTAATGACAGAACTTCATATTTCTACTTTTCTTAACATGGAAAAGATTTTCAAATGTCAAGGATTGTGAAAATTAAAAAATGTAAAACATGTTACTCTTTCTTGCCTTACATAACAAGGGCATCCCTATGTCTAAGAGATACCGGTATCCAAAGCACTGCTTATTAAAAACCTAGCAATCCATTTACTATGACTAATGATAATTTTTCCACTGGGGGTAGTTTTTATTTACCAAATTTCTCTAGGGTGTCCCTCCCCCCATCCCCACTCTAATCTGGCCCCTTCTGCGCACAAAGCAGTCCAATTTGAAAAGATTGCCTGCCTAATCATGATGCAATTCGCATCATTAATCCACCAGAACCTTATTCAAGGCCCTCAGTTCCCCAGAAGTTCCCGGGTATGCATATAATTATATATAAAAATAAAACTCTTTACAAAAATAAATATTTAATGAACACAATTATATGAATATGAAGGCTTAAAGTGTAGTGTATCACCTGTGCTTACATGTTTTAGAGAAATAAATCCTTATATATGGTAAAATATTTATTTCACTTTTTGTTCCCAAAACATGTATTTTCCTAAATATTACCCCTTTGATACAATTACTTGCACCTTGTAACTGGCAGCAAGCAAAGAATTTGCTTAAGTACATCATTCATTTTATTTTGTTATTCTAAGTATTTGAACTAATTAATTTTAGTTTGATATTTTGAACTCTAGAACTTTATTAAAATGGCATTGGAGGATAATGATTTATTTTATAAAAGGTATTAGAATAATTATGACATTTACTATTATGAAATATAAAGCATCAAAAAAGAATAACAGTATTTTAGGAAATGTTTGTTTTTGGAATAGATATTGAATTGTTAAAGTGTAAGTAAAGTTATGGACAAAATTATACATGTATTTTACATTTATGAAGTATAAACCTAAACTTAAAAATTAAAAAATATAAAAAATGATTTTGTGATCAAGAGTTCTCACCTCTTAATCAAACAGCCCTTCTCCCCCTCCCATTCTGTGTACAGACTCTTCCTGAGCAGTGTCAAAAAGCCCCACCCCTGAGTGAGGTCACAAACTATATAAAGAGACACGATATCTCCTCCCCCTCTCCTATCTGAAAAACCTGTTTATAGCCCTGAGCATGCGCAGGTAAGACCTGTCCCACAGATAAGAGCTGTGGGACAGGTCTTATTTGCACATGCTCAACAACCTGTACTATTGAAAAGTCAGTTAGAGGAGGGGGCGTGTCATTAACTCTATACTGCCCATAGCAGGAAGCCCTTCACTGAAACAATGCAGTTGCAGAAGGATATTGAACTCTGCTGTGTTAAGAGGTGAGTCAGGAATTTCTTAATTGATTTATTGCTTGACAGTAGGTAAATAGAGATTTATTTATATGCAGGGTTTACTTACACTTTAAGAATGCATTTATCGTTAATTTCACAATAAAGAACAAGTTGGGCGAAACTTAATAAACTCGGAAAAGCTCGATTTCTTTTTTCCGAGTTTATTCCCACGAGATCTCAGAAGTTTATCGCGGTAAATATTGCAAGATTTTTTGATCGATATTTACCAACAGGCACTTTCGATTGAGTTTTTCTATCTTTATTTTTCGATGTAAAGGTAGCCATATTACTGATGTAAAGTCTACTACTGATGGAAAGTATGGCTACCTTTCCATCAAAAAATTTGATCGGAAAGTTTTGGTTGGTAAATATTGATCAAAAATATTGAGCGATTTTTACCACACAAACAGCCAAGATGTTCTCAGGATGAACTCGGAAAAGTGAAATTGGGCTTTACTGAGTTTATTAAATTTCGCCCTTTTAAAGTAAAAGAGCATTATGTTGCAAGATGATTCCCATTATTCAGATGAATTCATGCATTTACAGTTTGCAAAGAAAAGTTTGTAAAGACTGTGGACAGTGTTCATAATCCATGTGCAACAAGATCATAAAACTAATATAGCAGACTTGTCCCTACAATAGCAAGAATCCAGTTGGCCTCAATGCGAAATTGAACCCGCCCCCACATACTTTCTTTTAATTATTCATTCTTCTTGATAGATCATCTTATTCTTTTGTGGTCACTATGTGACTGGCAACTGACATTAGTCGTACACTGCCAACTTTCCCCTGATTGGCTGTGCGCTGATGATGTCTTTAAAAGGGGACAACCATCAGGTACAAGGAGGAAAGGAGGAGTGGGGACTGAATCATAGAATGCTGGACAGTTGTTGGTATGAAAACTTGACATTGATAAATTTTACGGCAAAACAAATTGAAAAGGTAAAGATTGTCTTTATAAATATCCGCTTACTAGTCGGATATAAATGCCTCTCTCTAATATAAATGTGTTTTGTACAACACACATTTATATAAGGAGAAAATTGCATCTAGGATGACTCATACATGTTTAATGAGTTGGTACAGCATGCATAATTATACGATTATAACATTTCAGGGAGATTTATTTATGTCTAGTCTTAGAGACAATAATAAATGTGATTTTTATGATGCGTGCAGATATATATAACAATACATTATGAGCAGATGTGCTTTGCTCTTGTACAAATAGTGGAACCAGAGAGATGTTATGAAGCAATGGGGGGCCTTGGTATCATCGTAGTAATAGAACACTCTGCTCAAACTTCATGGCCACTCAGGTTTATGAAAGAGGGCCCTTATCACTTACTGGGAGTCTGTAGATCTTGGTAGAAGTCAAAGATGCCTGGCATATAATCTATCTCTTGTGGTAGCCCCTGTGGCTACAACCCTGGTTACTGAATTACAACAGAGTTAAATGTATTTTTACCCATATAAGACAGCTTATTGGATAACTCACTCATCCTGGCACTATTATAAATAATCTAGAGCATAAAAGGATATGGTTGTTCAACTCAACATATGGAAAAATATGCCTAAACTTCAGGAAATCTATCATCATAAATCATAAATGTCTTCTTTCAAAGCAATGTTAACCTTAAAAGAACTGTAACACCAAATCCTTAGGGAGAGGTGTGCAGAACCGTGTGCCATTACTTGAAAAATAAGACTGTACCTAACTGTATAGGGACAGTTTCCCAATTGTCCCTATGATTTTCTTGTATCTTTCCTCTTCTTCAGTGTTCAAACCCTTAACTTATACTTATACTACCCCAGTGCTTTTTTTGTAAAAAAATATTTGCCGGTACTGCTCCTAACACAGCACTAACACAGACAGCCACTGTCTGTCTGAATTACCTGATCAGTCATCAGATTTTCTGGTACGCCGTACCGGCTCGTACCACCGCAAAAAAAGCACTGTACTACCCTCACATATGTCATAATGGTGCACTCTGAGGTTATTCACTAAGGTGCGAATTCGACTGTCAAATTTGCAAACAGCAGATTCCCAGAGCAAATCCGCGACAATTTCCCCATTGTAAAGTCGCAATATTCTCATTATCAAGATGCGACAGTAGCAGCCTATTGCGACTATCTTTATCTGGCGAATTTGCACCTATACGCAACAATTCGGACTTTAGAAAATAACCCCCTGAAACTGCAGGAAGGTCCCACTAAGGCCTGGGCCTATCAAAAGTTTTCCCTGTGTCCTGATGGGCCAGTCTGGCACTGGGTAATGAGATTAACAGTTTAGTATTAAAAAAAAAATGCATCTTAAATTTAACCCATAATTTTTCAAAGGAGCAAGATTATCTGGTAAAAGAATCTCTATATTTTAAAATTATTGGCACAAGGGCAGTGAATTTGGGCGCACAAAATATACATAAAATAGTAGACTTCTAGCAAAAACATTCATTTGCATCTTGTTATGAAACAGACGGGCACAGAAACCTTTAACACATACAACCAATAAAAATGATGAAAATCTGGGGAAAAAGGACTAATCATTCTGGCGACAGTTTGCAGCACACTCCTCAAGGGAGATGGCAAATAACAGTAGATTCACTGTTTTCTCCTCTTTTTTTTTTGTTTTTTTTGATTGAATCCAATGAAAAGCACACAGAGGACTGAATGATTCTGCTTTGCCAAAGCAAGTCGTTGTCAAAGCAGCGAGGCAAATACCCAGCAAAACATGTGAATTCTCTCATATTCTGCTGCGGAGATTATTTGTGCTACCAAGGAGTTCAGCGTTCTACTAGCAAATACTAGTATCGCGCTACGATCCAAAGATTACCACACCCCGGCTTATTATTTTACCCCACACCCAACCGTAACTGTAAAGTTCCAAAAATTATTTTTCATTTCCTAACAATAACTAATAGGCAGAAGCCAGAGATAAAAGATGTTCACCTTAAAATTATGTTATGTTCTATTTAAAGGAGATGCTCACCTTAAAATTGTTTTATGTTGAATTTAAAGGAGATGTTCATGTAAAAATTATTTTGTTGTATTTAAAGGGGCACTATAGTGCTGATATAACTGCACACATACTGTACATATAAAACTCCTTTATACTAAGCCAAATTGCTGACACAAATAGTTAAAAAAACATTTAGGGAAGAAATAATACTTGCAATTTGTTTCCCTTAATTAGTTTCCCTGAGAGCTGACATTTTCCTCCCCCCCGCTCCCCCTCCTCTTTCTGTTCTGCAAGTCAGACAAGACGAGAAGAGAAAGCTGCCTGACTGCTATTGGTTAAGCAGTGTGCTGACCTTTTGACTGCATAAATTATGCTTGTTTACAGGACATTACAGAGGGAAAAGTAACTTGTGCTCATGTGCTAAGTCTTTTTCATGGAAAACTGGCCAGTACACACACGCACACACACACACATTTCCTGGTGCAGGAATTTATCAGTGCTGCCTACTCAACCATTCTGCATCACATAAAACAACTACTGGGGAGAAACACTTCTCAATAAGGTATAGTACTGCATATGTAAATATATAATTTGACTATAGGTTCCCTTTAAATTAGATGTTCACATTAAAATTATTTTATGTTGTATTTAAAGGAGATGTTCACAATAAAAAAATTTATGTTGTAATAAAAGGAGATGTTGAATTTAAAATTATTTTATGTTGTAAATAAGGATATTCAGTTTAAAATTATGGGAAGTAACAGAAAGAAAATTTAGTAGAGAAATATATCTCTAACTACAGTGTTTCCACAATGCCTGGTTGAGATTCTCATCTTAGGCTTTTGATCCTAGGCAGTTAATTTTATTTCAAATGATTGAGATACCATAGGTCCCAACTGCCAGGGGGGATGTCATTGGAATGCATTGGTTCTCTATCCAGATATGCATGGGGCTTATTCATGAAAGTGCAAACAACTGAGTAAAGGTCCAAACTTGCAGTAATTCGCCACTTCCCCATATTCGGGTCTTCAGCAAACTCTGAGATATCGCCAGGTTGTGCCTAATTTGCATGCTTATGGCGCTTGTGGACTTTCAGAGCTCTTTGCACCACTTTGAGCTCACATGCACATGTAATTCAGCTATTCATCAAGCATCAAAATCTGTTGAAGGGCAAATTCGGCAAGGCGTACTGCTCCAAATGTGGTCATTTGACTTCGCCAGACCAGAGGTTGATAGCAGGGCTTTGGTATGGAATAATGCATCACTGCATCCTGCTACTGTTCGACTGAGTTTGCTGCACTGCACAAGAAATTGCATCCAGCACTGTTTGCTTCTTCGCTAAGAGAATCCCCCACTAAGTGAATAAAGAATAGCGAATTTGCCTTATGGGAGTATTCCAACATGGAGTGACGCGAATATACTTTGACAGACAAATTTTCACTTTCATGAATAAGTCCAATGGATTTATTGTTCAAGTTATTGTTCAAATTATTGTTCAATATTCCAGGCCTATCCCCTAACGGTACCTGCAGGCAGGCTCAGTCAGCAAACAGCCAATCAGAATAGAGTGGGAAGTGCACTGGTAATGTCAGTAGTGACGTGTTAATCTGAAACCAAGTTATTACCCCATAGTCTACATTGATAATCATAGTCAACACCTTCACTTATTTGGGAATTTTCTCAAATAACATTACCAGTTGAAATCCCCACAGAGGACTTTGCAAGCATTTTGTATACACAATGCATTAAATTAGTTTTAAATTTCCACTGAATTCCTAACGACTTAAAAATTAAATCTATAATCTGTTAGTTGTGCAACAAGTTGAAAGGGATTTAATCACTGGTGCCCATAACCCCATCTTCCCTATAAAGAACTTCACATGTGGATAAAAGGTATGAGTGGAATTTCTGGACATAAAATTAAGATTCTGTAAGGAGAAGCTTTGTATCACAAACTTAGCCTGTGTCACAATGGTGTAATAAGAAATGACCATTGGTATGGAAATGTGATCATCATTTATTTTAACTGGTCTGTCAGTCAGGTCTGTCCCCTTGTCTTGTGACACTCAGGACTGCCAACCATCACTTACATCTACTGACAGTTTGTAGAAAGGAGGCCAAAATGTCATATGTCAGTTAAAAAACCCCATTGTTAACAGTCCTGTTAACAACGCGCATCATTTTCCAGGCAGCATTTATGGGAAATTCCTTTATTCTAATTCTTAAAACTTTTTTTGCACTTACGACAATTGAATTGTTATTATTTTCAAATTGTCAATGAAGAAGTCCTTATGTCAGTACCAGTACATTATTTTAAAAATGTCAGTAAAACAATTTTTTGGGGATTGGCAACCCTGCTCGGGACTAACTTACAATGCCTTTGGGCCTTTGAAGTATATGCTTAACCCGTAACCGGGTAGGTGCCGGTGTCTCACACGCTTGGGATTTCCATTTTTACACTCCTGAAGAAGCTGTTTTTATGGCAAAACACATTGAGGGGAGACACCAGCACCTACCCGTTTTGGATTTACATCATCTGCTGATGGACAGCGCTGAACGTTACAGAAGAGACTGATGATCGTTTTATGCTTAGCTTTAAAGGGCTTTTAATGCTATTTACTCTCTGTACCATTGTGAATACCTGTCTTTTTTAACATTTTAATATTAAAAGTCATATTACGCTATGAGATTCTTCTTATTCTTTTTTTGGTACTGCTGCAATTTGAGGATTGTATACTCTGAAAATTTATGACATCATTGAAGATCGTTTTGAAAGGTTCATCCCATATGACATGCTGATCTAATTACAGAATCTGGTGAGCAGTTAGCACTATTGTTATGGTGTCATGTGTGTTGATTCACCTATAAAGTGCAATTGCTAAACATATCCATTCAACACCAATACACTGGGTTATATTTGCTTTGGAACGATTGGTTCTTTCCTTTACACATCGCATATCAATTGATTCAGCATTATATAGTGCTTTTTTGCACTTTTTCCTTTTTGTATAGGTTTTTGATCATTTGGGTTCACTGCAGTCGGAGAATACTCCAAATTCTGGAAAGGAGCTGCAGAATATTCACAGAAATTTAGCTATAATTTTTGAGGACACTATAATTTTTTCGCATTTTTTAGTGCTGCACCATTTATGTTTACTTTGGATATATTATGTAGTGGCAATGTAAAATGTGTATAACCTCAGCTGTATACTATCCGATAGGGTCGGCCCAAGAGCTGACCATCAGGAGAAATTAAGGCCTGGGTGTAAAAAGGTTTTAGAACCACTGTTCTAACTGACCCTGGAGACCAGAGGGCCACCAAAATGTAAATAAAAGTGATTTGGAAACAAATACCCTAAATACAAACTAAAAAATAGAAGATCAAATGTAAATAATGAAACTGCGATCTGCAACCTATTAAAGGGCCAGTAACACCAGGAAAACAGTCCCATTTGAGTCATAATTCTTACACTATATTTGTGTAGGCCAGGTCAGCCGACTATATTATTATGTTATATAACATTACACCTGTAAAAAATGTCAGCTGTGAATCTGAATTCCTGATTTATATCACAGTGATTCTTGCCTACCGGGCACTGCGCCATGTGAACTATTGAACACAATGGAATGAACAAGCGCGAGACACTGAAAATACAGAGGAATTTAGATACAGTCAGGGGGATTACAAATTACAATGTCATCATTTTTCAGCTAAATAAGACTGCTGCCATTGTTTTAAGTAGGGGCTTATTCATGAATGTCTGAAGAGTCATGTACAGGTCAGAATTTGCATTCATTCGCCACTTCCCGTTCTTTGCATATTCATCAAACTCTGCAACGTGGTGAATTCACAATCAGATTGGACGCTTATGATGGCACTAATTTGAGAGCGTGTGCACAGGTAATTAAGCTATTCATCAAGCACTGGAGTCTGTCGAATCCGGCGAAGCATCCTGTGTCACATTCCCCAGTTTTAATTCGCCAGATCAAAATGGCAAATTAGTAGGTTGATGGCAGGGCTCATACTGTTTGACTGACCACACAGCACTACACAATAAACCATGTCCAACTCCATTCGTCTCTTTACAATGGATAACTGCTGCTTAGTGAATAAGGGGTAGAGAATTTGGAATATTGGAGCATAGAGTTTCGAAGTGGGGAGAAGTCACTTCCACAGTCGAATTCTCACTTTGAAATGAATTCGCTACTTCGACAGACTTCGAGATTTTGAATAATGAGTTTAATGAATATATGAAGATCAGGAAGCGGCGATTAGACTTTCATGAATAAGCCCCAGACAGTTGTGCTAAGCTAGTGGGTTGTAAAATAAACAGCACAGCGTTCAACACACAAAGAAGATTCATTTCTCTTGTTTAAAGGAAGAGGTTGGCACCGAACCAAAGGAAAAAAAAAAAATAAAACCCAAAAACCTGAGATCTTCTCCATCTTAGGAAAAATGCCCTCCCAGAATTCTCTAGACCTGCAAGAGTTAAGCAGATCCATTACTTTCCACTCACTAATGATAACCTCGCTAAAACACAACGTTTGCTTTATTTTGGCTTGTTCAAAAAAAACAGGTCATCAATAACTCATGGAAATAAATAAAGCTAAAAACCAGTCTGCAGTCAGCCTATTACATTTCCTCAATTTCAAAAGATTGTTTGCAAAAGCCGTGTGATACCAGACAATACGTAGCCTTACTTTTACAAAGAAGGCTCCACAGCAGATTAATTCAGAATCAGTTCTGTACTTACCGCATTTGCCGCATTTCACTGCCGAGAGAAAGAGAGAACGCCAAACAAACATTTCGAAGGCTTAAAAATCTAAGCAAATAAACCCTGCCTGAATCCATGTTTTTTTTTTTTTTTTTCCCTCGGACAGTGTCGCAAGGGCCTGGAAGTTGTCAAGTAGCGCAAAATGACAAATGCTGTGTTGTTATTCCGTTAAAAGAAATGTCAAGGAAAATGCACTCTCAGAGTG
This sequence comes from Pipa parva, assembly GCA_019650415.1. Taxonomy (NCBI): domain Eukaryota; kingdom Metazoa; phylum Chordata; class Amphibia; order Anura; family Pipidae; genus Pipa; species Pipa parva. Next base: position 20,090 of record WMED01003201.1, read on the forward strand.
TTGCACAATATCAGTCTTAATAATTTAAGATGAAAATATAAGGTTCCTACCTCCAGGCAAGAAAGCTGGAAAGTGCTCCTTCCTGCACTGCTGCAAAATATCAGGTGAATAACACAGAGCAAATGGGTTTTAGTTTGTGTGATTATCTTTAATCGTTAAAGGAGAACTAAGCCCATTTTTTGTCTAGGTGTGATTCTTAAGGGGGAGGGTGGACATAATAAATGATCACTTCCTTTGCTCCAGTGCTGCTTCCTGCTTCAAGATCAAGCTGATGTTTCTTTCTTCTATTGCAGCTTCACAATCCTCTTTTTGTTTATGGCTCCTGTTCAACATTGCCTTTTTTTTTTTTATTCTGCACATGCTCAGAAGAAAAAAAATCACTGATGTTCAAGAGGAGGCAGGAAGTTAAGGGATTGCGTGGCGCTGGAACAGATGCAAAGATTATCCGCTCCATGTTCTAGGAAGAGGCTGCTGTGGAGTGAAGGAGGTAATCGGTATTTCCCCCTTTCCCCACTCAGAACCATCCCTAGACAAAATAAACTTGGTTCTTAAATAACAACTAAAACATCTGTATTGTCCTTGTGGTCAATATTAAAGGGCCTGTTGCACCCCAAAAAAAAAAATATTCCCATTTGGATTGGAATGGAAGTTACGCAAATACAGCACTTGTAAAGTTGTTATTTTAAATGTAAAATTCATGAATTTTATTGATATCTGTCTATATAATTATATTTACCAATAGCAGCCATGTTGCTAAGCAGACCTCACCCAAGTCCTATTGTATTCTGGGGTGATTTAAATAATATATATTCAGGAAGTGCCCCAGAAAGCCCAGTTTTGTAAAAGGTAAAAACTAAATGACATACATTACAGACACAATTTTTGGAAGAACACAGTATCTATATTAACTCTCAATGCATTTGAAGCATTTTAATTTTTTTTTTGGTATTTACTGATATTTTAAATGAAACATGAATATCTGCAGATGGTTATACAGTCACGGCTATTAGAGATTTCTCCTACTAGATAGCAAAGCATTGGATATTATGGCTGAATAAATAAAAGCATTCATTAACTACTCATTGAAAAAGTAACAGAGGTCAATCTCAGCTTTGCCTTATTCCTTGGGAATTCAACACTGGATGAAGACTTGGGCCAAAACCAAAATCTAAAACCACATACAGTACTCCAGTTATTAGTTTTTTTTTTATTTAAAGTGATGTAAAATCAAATCTGTATTTTCTTATTTTTCCTTATTTATGTAGAATTTAGATATAATCTATTTAAAAAAAAAAGATATAATGTTGATTTTTTCTCTCTTCTTTCTTGCTATTACCTGTGTCCTTTTTGCTATCTTGCTAATATATGGTCCTGGAGAGACCCCTTTTCTTTGGGCAGAGTTATCATTTAAAGTATCAAAAGGGACACTAAGGGGGTTATTGACTAAAGTGAGAATTCGACTGTTGAATTCGGAAGCAACGGATTCCGAAAGAAAATCTGCGACCGCGATAAATTTCCCTTTGTAAAGTTGTGACTGCGACCATATTTCCATAGCAAAGTCACGACTACGACAATATTCTCATTATAAAATGCAACTGTGACAGTTGCAGACTTTTGCGACTGACTTTAGCTAGCAAGTTTACATCTTTACGCCACAATACAGACTTTAGTGAATAACCCCCTAAATCATGGATAACATGGCTTCTATTTTTGTAAGGTTATATATGTTTATATGAACACAGTACTGTGCCTCTGTGACTTAAAGGACCAGTAACACTCAAAATTACCAACATATGATTAGATGGCTGCAACAACAGGGAAAATAATACAAATTAGAAATTCAAAGATAACTGTTTACCGCTACTATGTAGGCATAACTGCCATGCCAATTCAAATTAAGTTCTTTGTGTGTGTGTGTTAATGGTCCTTTGACAGCACATAGTTAGCACTATAAAAACAGAGGTCTTGTTGCCCTTGACTTAGTGTCCCTTTAAAATGATAATAATTGTTGCTTTTATGTTCAGGTAAATAGTATTGTAACACTGATAGTGTTGAAAGGGAAGTGTGGAATAGAATTGGCAGTGCTTTTTTTGTAAAAAATAATATTTTCCGGTACTCATTAATTAATTAATTTCTCATGAATATAAGTATTATCAATAAATATTAAGCATGTCACAGGATTAAAAGATATCGAATGGCACAAGTAGAGGCAGCAAAAAGATAAATGACGTCAAGAATAGCTAAGAAGAGCTAATACCAGTACAACAATCATTTTAAGTTCTCCGCAGTTAGATGTTAGAATACTTTTCCCTGCGCCACGATGTGACACTAGCTGTAGTCAGAAAATAGCTCCTAATGCATTTCTTTGTAACCCCAACATTAAAGTGCCTTCTCACCTGCCCGTTCCGAATCAGTGGGTGGTTTGCTATGCGGTGCGGCTGCCCAGGAGGAGGCCCAGGAGGGTGTTGATTCGAGTCTCCCACCTGAGCTTTGAGCACTGCCTTCTCCCCTGCCCGTTCCAAATCAGTGTCAGGGTGGTCTGCTATTTGCGGTGCGGAGGCCCAGGAGGTG
>WMED01003202.1:8057-18454 GCA_019650415.1 Pipa parva
TCTACTTTCTCTATTAGGTCGATTCAGATGATCTGCCTCTAAATGTTTCAAGAGAAACCTTGCAACAGCACAAATTACTAAAGGTACGGTAATACTTTACACTGTTTCAAAAGGTTACGCAAGGGTAATTTTACAATAGTATGAATTGGAGACTCACATTAGTCACATTACTGAGGATCAATTTTAATGTTTGGTTGCAGAAAGCTCAATGTTTCAGAGACTCCTGCCCTTCATCAGGCGCACTTCCTGAAATGTTGCTGGTCTACAATTTCTACATTACAATGGTCATATGCTGCTTAAGAACTATTGCGTGTATTTGGAATTTAAATAAAACTGCGAACATTTCTTGACCAGTATAAAGATTAAAACTATTTACAGACTGTAAATATGGCTTGTCAACTTAGCTTTATTTGTATCTTAGTGTTCAGAGAACTTTTAGCATTTACTGTTCATTGTAGACTATGGAGGTGCATTTCCTTTAAACTGTAGAAATACTTTTTCTTGTACTTTTATATTTCTTTATGGACAACCAGCTAACAGGACTTTGTTTTAGGTTATTAGAAAGAAACTGGTCCGCAAAACTCTGGATATGATAAAGAAGATTGCAGAAGACAAATACAATGACAAATTCTGGAAGGAGTTCGGAACCAATGTTAAACTCGGTGTGATCGAAGACCATTCGAACCGGACCCGCTTGGCAAAACTTCTTCGTTTTCAGTCTTCTAACCATAAGACCGAACTGACGAGCTTAGAACAGTATGTGGAAAGAATGAAGGACAAACAGGATAAGATCTATTTCATGGCTGGATCTAGCAGGAAAGAGGTGAGCCCTATAAACTCTTACTTAAAATGTGTGCACAGTCCCTTTTGAAACTGTACTGAGCCTTCCTAAATTCCACTCGCACAATATGTCTGAAATAGTTATTCCATTCATTGATAAATGCTTTCTCCCACACTTTCAGGCGGAGTCCTCTCCATTTGTTGAACGTCTCCTTAAGAAAGGATATGAAGTAGTGTTCTTAATTGAACCAGTTGATGAGTACTGCATCCAGGCTCTTCCTGAGTTTGATGGAAAGAGGTTCCAGAATGTTGCCAAAGAAGGACTGAAATTTGATGAAAGTGAAAAGGCAAAGGAGGCACGGGAAGCTTTGGAAAAAGAATACGAGCCATTGCTAAACTGGATGAAGGAGAAGGCCTTGAAAGAGCAGGTGGGGTTTCTTGAGTATTCGAGTAGCTTTCTAAGGAGAAGCTTTGCAACTACAGGTAGTCCTCTACTTACGACGTTGATCCATTCTTACGCGGCGTGGTAAACCAAATTTTGATGCAAGTCGGATCATACGTTGATACAGTATGGTTGCACGCAGTTCGACTTGCGTCGTAACCCCGAAACGACGCAACTCGAGGCCGTCGTAACCCAAGGACTACCTGTATAGTTTAGTGCTACAACCACTTCTTTTAAACCCTGCTTTACACTTTTGTTTTGTTTTTTTCAGATTGAAAAGGCTATATTATCTCAGCGACTGACTCAATCTCCTTGTGCCTTAGTTGCTAGTCAGTATGGTTGGTCTGGTAATATGGAAAGAATAATGAAAGCACAAGCATACCAGACTGGTAAAGATATTTCTACAAAGTAAGTTTCCTAATGTCTTGTCATTGCTTGTAAGATCTGTTTTTTTCCCTCTGGCTTGGTTTGTAAGAATGGAGAGATTCACATGTGGGAGCACAAGCAGATTTAAAAACTTTGTTCTGGGGTTCTGTTTCTTACAAAAACTTAAAGAATTTTCATAAATTTGGCCAATGGCAGTCTCTTGTATTGGAGCAAATATCTACAGATCCCTTCACCTCAGCTGTGTGGAAATTCCCAGTTCATGCTAATAAATTGCGGATAATGTCAATGTGGCCCTCTTGATGATGTAAACGGTGTTTGCACTGAACGATTGTAGCACAACCACGAAGTGTAAATTTTTCCTAAAGGGAAAATATACCCTATTTCCAAGTAAAAAATGAAAACTAGACTGTATCCTCCTCCTCCTCCCCCCCCCAAAAGTCTTGAATAAGTGATTGCAGTAGAAATTATTTCAAAACATACATTGTATATATCTTGAAATATTTACATATACTGCTGTAATAAGAGTTCTCATACTCTTGTGTGTGTTGGAGGGCCGCAGGTCCAACCTCTCATACAAAAGCACCCTATTTTCTGTGTCCCTTGATTGCATCCTACATGAAAGTAGCAGCTGTCAATGACATTCTGCTGTTCTGTTTTGTATATTTTCAGTTATTATGCAAGTCAAAAAAAGACCCTTGAAATTAACCCAAGACATCCTCTGATCAAGGACATGCTGAAAAGAGTAAAGGTGAGAACGTAACTTTTTATTTGTGGGGATTGAGGCTTTGCATGATGCATCTCTTCAAATCAATGGAGTGATTTGGAGAAGATTCTGCAAATGTATGAAACATTCCATGTTTTCTTTAGGTGATAAAACAGCCCTTTTGGTATCAACAGATATATTTTTTCATAATGCATATTTTGAGTAGCTTTTAAACAGTTTGCTTTATAGGTGTGTGTGGTTTAATAAGTGCAATTTGGTTCTTTGTGAAATCATGTAGTATAAATGTACATCTGATTTATTCTTTTTCTAAAGATTTTTCATTCATTTTCAGGAAAATGAAGAGGATCAAACTGTAGCTGACCTTGCAGTTGTGCTTTTTGAAACTGCCACTTTACGGTCAGGATATCAGCTACCGGATACTAAAGCATACGGAGAGCGAATTGAAAGAATGCTACGACTAAGCTTAAACATTGACCTAAATGCTCCTGTACGTAAATGGTTTTAATGCTATAAATACTACACTCTTACGCACCTAACCTTTTGAGTAAACAGTAAAACTAATGTACTATAAACAGATATGCTGAATATACAGGGTCTACCAGCCTGAACTGCTATATTAAGCAGAAAATCAGTACCTTCGGGTTGTGGTATTGTCTTGTATAACTGATTGGACTAGCACTCACGGCTGCCATATTGGATCCTCATGAATATGCTAAAGAACTCTGGCACATCATACATATTAGTCTGACTGGGGAATAAGTACCTACCAACAAAAAAACAGATTAATTGTGTTTCCCCTTTTAAGAAAAGGAAATGTATATAGAGTAGTACTATAGGCATGATCGTGAGACAGTCTAATGAAATGAATACTCAAATGACTCTTCAGTCAGCCTTTAAACCTCAAAGTTTTAGAGTGAGTAACTTCATTGTCAGTGGGAAAGATGTCATGAAAGTAGCTACAATAGTGTAGAATTTTGAAACCATTTAATGGAGGAAAAAAGAAATGAAAGCTGCACTTAAATGTAAAAAGTAGAAACGGCACATACGTACAAGTGTTTGTTTTAGCTCCAATGTGTTTCCTCCTCACTTATGGACTTCCTCAGGTTGTGGTAGTAAGAAGCTACATAGGGCCACTTTCAAGCATTTATTACCCGTCTGAATTTGCCAAAGTGGCTGGATGTTGAATCATTGTGGGCATGGCCTAATACAATGTAAACGTTGTAGCAGACTGGGGAATGTCGCATGATGCGTTAAAGAATATCAATGAGGCATACACTCAGTGCTGACTATTACACGTGCTCTGTAGAAGCCAATGCCCAGGACTATAGCTTTCTAAGCAGGAGGTGGAGTTGAAATGCTACAAGGGCTGCCATGTACTTGTGATATAACTCATGCGAAAGAAGACTTAAATAGGTGACTTGGAAGGGAAAGACTGTGGGTTTGCTGTGTTGCTCTCATGTAGGCTAAATGAACAAATGTTATGTAATCGGAGACTTTAGTAGTTATTTAAGTTTATATTTAAACCTGTATCTGGAGCTTCCCTTTCTCCAGCAGCATTACTAATTTCAATTAATTTTGAGCACTTTCTAGGAACCAGTATTTTATTTGCCCATGTAGTTAACTCTAGTGCATGTCCTGAAAAAGGTGCTATTTCTTCTTCTCTTTTTGTAGCTCCCCATTTTTAATGTTTGTAACCCAGTAGCTCAGTAATCTTTATTGTTTTAATCAAGAGTAACACATCAGTAATATATTTTGTACAATAAACTACATTTATTTATTTTTTCTTAAAATATTTTATATGTATATATTTCACTCCTCCCAATTCAGGTGGAAGAAGAGCCAGAAGAGGAAGAACCAGCTGCAGAGGAAACTGAACAAGATGACGACGATGATGATGTAGAAGAGGTTGATGCAGAAGAAGGTGATGAAAAACAAACAGAAGAAAAGGCAGACACAGAGGTCAGTATCTTTTATCCTGCTGGAGAACTTATTAGAGGGATTTATCTACCTACTTTTATTAAGTTTAATGTTTGGACTGTATTGTAGTAGCTCTGTTGGATACATTGCTAAACTCCTGTAACCATATTTTTTTTTTCCTCCCTTTACAGGAATCCACAGATGTAAAAGACGAGTTGTAACTCATTTAAACCTGTCAATTTGGTTTTGGCGGGAGGGCTTATTTTGTGGTGGGGAGGGTTTTTTAAGTTGTTGTTTGTTTTTCTTAAACATTCCTCATGAATGTAAATTTGTACTATTTATGAGTATATTGATGTAAAATCTTTTCATGTGAAAAAAAAATAAATGTGAAAAAAATTGCCATTTTGAATTCACTGTCTAAAGCTCAAAAAGGCAATATCTCTGTCTTATGGGGAAAAATAACCGCTGCAGGTTTAAGAACTTCATTTAGAAGAGGATGTTTTATACCACTTTATCCATATACTGAATGGGAACTGGAAACTGATAATGGAATGGCTTCTCCGGGAACCTGCAGATGTTATACGAAGCCCTGGTTCTCAATGAAAATATTAACTGTAAATATTGGTTCTCTGAGAAATAGCACTATTTTGGATAAACTGACTTCCATGTTAACACACTGTAGCATGTTTTGGTTTGGTCATTGTTGCAGTCAAATTCCACAGATATCTTTAACAATAAAGTTGAAGTTAATTTATAAGTAGCAGTACTTCATTACATTGTAAACATATTGCATATGTATCAACAAATACTGTTATTTTTAGCCCTCCGAATGGATATACTTTTTGGAGGAAAAAGACAATAGAGTTCATTAATTTGACAAGTGATCTGTACCTAAAGAGCAGTTGCAGCAAATCTGCATCAACCTATAGAGGTTCATCTTGTGTTTTGGTGACTATTGAGTAATTTAAGCTCTCCATCATATTTTAAAGACATTAGATTGCACCCAACCTATATTAGATTTTTCTGCTGATGCGGTATCCAATTTAACCTAAAGGTTAAAACCTTGGCAATGGCAGACTATTTCTATAGGTCTGCTACCTCTCCTACATTATTGTGGGTTTCCAGGTATGTGTGTAACGTTCAATCTCCCAAAACAAGCCTCTATGGAGAGGCCTGCCCTATATGCTGTACTATTCTTAATTTTCTGTGGCTATAGATAAAGCATCTTCTTTACAAACCAGAAGCCTCAAATGAAAGAGGCTCCGTGCCCTGAATTTTGGCTTATATGCAACTTCTTTTGTAAATTGTAATACAAATGAAAACTTATACAGAGGTAAAAGTTTGCTACAGCTCAGTCAAATTTCCTGTTCAAGCCCCATTAAAGGTATAAAAATCTTACGTGGCACTATGTATCTTATAAAATAAAGTCAGTTGTCACTAGCCTGGATGTGCCGGAGATTTTCTTGACTTGGTTAGTTTGTCAGCGTGAGGATCACTTCCTCCTGAGCGGCTATTTCGCTGACAGTTGTTGAAGTGATGTCTCTGTATTAACTAGTGTTGGATCCACTTCAGGACTTGGAATGATGCCGCTATCGTGTTGCACATTAAAGATTTTTTTTTTTTTTTTTTAATTCCTGGAAATGTCATGAGGAGCACACACCCCAACCTACATAATCCCACTCTCAGCCTATTGCACTGCTTAGGAAGCTAGTAGCGCTACTATGCAGTGGCGGCCCAATGATATGATTATTATCCTCTGTGCTGCTGTCTAGGACTCGGGATTAGCATCCAATCATCACCACCTTTGCATAGAAGTACTAGCAGAGTTCAGGTGCGCTCTTAGTAGGATGTCGTTCTCAAGTGCAATACCCCTCCCTGCATAATCCCCATGGGTATGCGCAGATCATTTCAGTAGGGTGTGCCCCAAAGAAAATTCTTAAAGGTAAAGTTTTTCCTTGTCCCCATCCCTGCTGACTTTTATTCTCCACCTTCCAATTTTCTTCACCCTCTATCTGACTTATTTCCCATTCCCACAACACCTAAATACCCCCTCTCACTTTGTGCTTCCCATACTGTGCTGACAAACTCCACCTTTCCCCATACTGCACTGCCCCACAAAGCCTTCCATTCCCCATACTGTGCTGCCTGCCACACAACCCCTCCCCCACACTGTGCTACAGTCATAACCCCATAATATTCTATTCTGTCCACACCACAATGTACTGCCACATACCCTCTGAAGGAGGGGGGTGCTAGCTTGATGCTTGTCCCCTCCTTTTCCCTATCCCTACCTACCTCTTCCTTGGCCTGACGTTTGCTGCAGCGCTTAGTGCTACAGTGTTCCTCTCCCCAACACTTCCTGTCATTCACAGGAAGTTAAATGCTTAGCGTTACAGCAGATGGAGCTGGTATAGGGAAAATGAGCGGGGGTGAGCACTAAGAGGAGTCTAATTTATATGGATTTTCTACCTAATCTTGAGTCAATTCAGTAGAAATACTGGTATAAATCCTATGGGATCTTATCATTAAACACTCAGGTCTAGATTACATTAAGCAAAGATTTGCAGGTTTTGTGGAGGATATACATATGGTAGCAATGTTGAACATTCCACAAAACTTACTGCTGAATTGAAAGGCATCTCTTGGGTTCAGAGTTTCTTTCCAGTTAGAAAATGGTTTCAACTTTAAGAGAACAAGATGGCTCACCCTGTCCCCACTAGCAAAAAAGTTTCTTTGCTATTGGCTAACATTTAGGGGTTTCTGAACCTGGAGTGGGTTCAGAACTAGGTCCTTGGAAAGGCTCCTCCTGTTTCCAATAAAGCAACAGTATTCTTTTCATGCAAACCATTGGGATTCTTCTTTCTATTTACTTTAACTTAACAGTATTTCTGTCTCCAGCTTTGCTGCTTTTGTTTTTTTTTTTCTTCACATAATTTCATTTTGTTCCTTTTTATAGGTTTTTTTATTTCCTTCCTGTTTAGTTTGTTTTTTGTTTTTTTTATTGTCCTCATTACATTCATATTTACATATAAATTACTGATTACCCAAATGTGTCTTCTGTTTCTTACTTATTCCCATATGTTCATCCCTTTAGTATGAATGTTTAATATGCATTTACAAATATCCCATTGATTTGAAAGCAATGTCCCAGTCAGTGGAGTTAGGGTCTGCAACCTTTTCAGCTGAGAGAGCCATATAGTGCAGCTCTGCTGAGCCCTTTTGAATCTGGAGCCGGTGACGTCAGCGACTCCGGATTGGCTAGCAACCAGGAAGCGTGGTGATTTCAGCAGCTCCGGATTGCTAGCCAAACCGCTGAGAGAATTTTGTCTCTACAGCGCTTGCCGGTGATTCACCAGCAGAACGTAATGAGCGGTGCTTGCATGTGAGCACCGCTCGTTACAGTCAAAGAGCCAGATGCAGCCATCAAAAGAGCCACATCTGGCTCAAGAGCCATAGTATGCAGACCCCTGAGTTAAGGGAATCTAATTGCTATAGAATTTCAATTTCCAGAAGTTCAAGTTTATGGCTATTCTGCCAGAAGTGCTTTAGAGTACTGCAGACTAAATCCTAGCAGATTTCTTGATTGTCCAATGGTGGTTTAGGATTCAGGTAGGTGGCCTATCTGCCTCTATGTTAGGGGGCATAAATTTAGCTATTCTTCAAAATAAATGTAGAAAGTCTTGGGCATGCGCATTGTGAAGCTTCGCCCTTGAGTAAGGAGCCATGGCCAAACGCTTAGAAAGCAGAGGATCTTAGTGCTTGTTTTAGGAAAAATTTAAAAAGTAATGCTGCTCTAGTGGCTAAGTGAAAACAACCATTTATTTGATTATACAGTATGCATGGTAGCCAATTTTTAAAAAGCTTTACAGCAGGCTTTAGTGTCCTTTTATTTTAATAAAAGCACAAAAAAAAAATTAAACGTATTAAAGATTCCACAGAGGACAGTGCCTTAAAAATCAGATCTACTGGTAAATTGTATTATTAATACTTAAAGGGGAACTATAATCATATTACATCTTTATGTATGCAGAGCTATACCTTAGTGCAAAGTGTTTCTCCCCAGTAGATGTGTAATAAATCTTCCTGATTCAGATAAAACAGCAGTGGAAAACTCCCGCATCTGGAAATGTGTGTGTGACATGTACAGGCCAGTTTTCCATGAAAAGGGTACCCTTCCCAGGACATTTTTGCCCCACTTACTACTTAATGTCTGTGCACAAGTTAGCTTTCCTCTAATCTTCTGTATTCCAGGAATGTAAACAAAGCATGAATAATAAGGCCAAAAGGAGAGCACACTGCTTAAGCAGAAGCATTCGGGCAGCTTTTTCTTCTCATGTTTAGCAGTTATATCACATACTTTTCCTGGTGGTGCAGTTTATTAGTGCAGTGTAATAAATTATTCTGATTCACATGTAGCATCTACTGGGTAGAAACACTTCTCACTAAATTATAGTACTGCATATGTAAAGATGTACTCTATAGTTCCCCTTTGTATCCTTATTTCTCATGTCCAAATGTTTTCAGAGCTTTTTCATAAAACAGAAGATTCACATACCACTTCTCAGGTCTGGCTCATATTAGAGATCTATTAGATCTCATTTATTAGATCAGATCACATTAGAGATAATCAGTGACACTTCCATGCAGAGCATGTTCCTTACATTATGAGAGATTTTTATTTCAATACTTTAGAAATTGCCCGTATTATATAAAAATAGCATTTATAACTTTCATAAATAAAGTAATTCACTTAAAATATGTTAGCTGGCATCATGCTTCTCCTGTTGTTTAAGTCCAAGGAGCTCAGTTTTCAGTTCCCCGGGCCGTGGTGGAACATCAGGCACACTCTGAAAGATACATTTTTTTATAGCATTAGGGGGTTCACCTTATAAATGAGAAAAGACATATCAGAAAGATAAGAAAAGCAACCAAAACAATGATATTATACATAATATAATAAAGAATTGCCTAAAGTCAAATGAAAATTTTGTCTTCCTACCAAAGTAGATGTTTTACTACCAAATTGTGTTATACTTTTTTTTCTGTGTTTACCTCTTGATTTTTTTCTGCTTGACCTTCTATAATAGCTGTCCATGTAGATTAGAATATAAACAGCAAATTTTATCTGAGATTGGTGTAATCTATTAGGCTAAGTTCACACAAGTGTATGATGCACTGTGTATCATACACTAGTGTGAAAAAAAAATACGGTTCAATGCAAGCCAATGGTACTTACCTAGTTCCAGACACACCTGCATATGATGAGTATATGCTAGGTCCATAACACTGTAGGTTGCATTTTGCCGGCCGTATATATGTTGCGCCCAAAATGCGACACATAGGAAGTGATGTGAACGCCGAGGGAGCGTTCACACTCGCTGGTAAGTACAATACATATTTTTTTTTTCTTCACACTAGCATATGATGCGCTGCGCATCATACGCTCGTGTGAACTTAGCCTTAGACAACAATCTCAGCATTTGCTTAAGGACAGGATAACTTAGGGTGATTTTTTTCTCAGGTTGTAAGTTGCAATGGGATCTTTAAACTTCAGTATCTGGACGAAGGATTTTGCAGAAAGAAGAGATAGCAAGATAGCAATAGTTCCAAAGGGAACCAACCAAACAAATAGTATATACAAATGTTTAATGCTGTGCTGAATATTACTTAAAATCAAGTGGAATAATAGCATTTATTTTCCTTGTAAATGGAATTTTAGTATCCCTTAAACACATATGTTTTTGATCATGGGTGATACAGTATTTTTCACAGCAAAACATCTTGTTGTTGACATTATTGTCTGATGCAATACCCTGTAATAAAATACAGTGAAAATTTGCACTTTTCAGAAATACTTACAAGATCTGGCCTGTAATATCTGTGCACAACTTCTGCTCCAGCAAACATAGACAGGACGCTTGCTCCTAACATTGTCAGATAACGGGGCCATGAGACTCCAGCAGGCATTGAAAGAAATGGAACAAATCTAAAAAAAAACAAAAACAAGAAGTAACTGTAGATTAAATATATGTTTTTTTAAATACTAAAACTTACTGATTTGTTGTAGTTTAAACAATAGAAAGAGGCTAAGGCTAAGTTCATATATACGCCACACACAGAGCCGGCTCTGGCCCTATTGGCGCCCCC
>WMED01003203.1:0-22653 GCA_019650415.1 Pipa parva
GTGAATCGAAGGATCGCCAGGTAAGTTTGCACTTTCCTGAATTACCCCCATAGCCATGGAACAGTTGGTAGTTGTGCAGCAGTGTAGTGTGCATATAACCACATAGTCATGGAACAGTCGGTAGTTGTGCAGTAGTGTAGTGTGCATATAACCATATAGTAAGGGAACAGTCAGTAGTTGTGCAGTAGTCTAGTTTACATATAACCACATAGTAATGGAACAGTCGGTATTTGTGCAGTAGTCTAGTGTGCATATAACCAGCTCACCAGTTGTAGTTTGTTTGTCTCCTACTGGAAAGATTCCAGACTGTCCTGGGTTACGGGAGGAACTGCTATCCCCTGGGGGGACTTTACACCTCTTCTTGCATTCAAATACCACCAGTTCTTTGCACTGTTTGTGACAGTTCATTCCACAGTCTGTGATTCGGACAGAATAGTTCAATTATTCCAACATATCTCCACAAAGAAGAAGCTGTTACATAAAATGTGAAGAAGACAAATGCATGGCACATCTTAAAAGAGACATCAACAACAAAAAAATTAAAAATGCTTTACAATTACCATATATACTTGTGTATGTCGAGGACAGTTTTTGGGCCAACAATTATGAAATTTGCTATATGGATAAGTCAAGAGTAAAATTTGGGGTTATTGTTAGCATAACATATCAAAGAATTGTTGGAAAAATATAAGATAACAATAAGATTTTATTTATTTCTATCAGCTACAGTTTAGTGTGTGTTCTTCTTTAAGGTGCAGTCTGATTGCATGTGCTTCTGTGTGCTCCAGTCTGGCCCCAGTCCCTTTGCTGGTGTTAGAATCTGCAATGGGTGGATGCTGTTAACAAGGCTTGCCCAACTATCCCCTAGCCCCCCCCCGAGTTTATTCAGCACTCTTGTATGCGTGTGTGCTGTAATTAGCTGCAGATTTGGGTCAGTGCCTCTCCTGCTGGGCCGTTTGTGCCGGCTCTGTTGATCGTTTTGTTTTGGGTTTTTTTTGCTTTCAAAACTAGAAGAAAAATTTTTTGGAAACAACTCCGAAAGTGCTGAAACAACTCCGAAAGAAAGAGCTTCAATCAATATTTTTAAGTTACCTTGTTTGGGTTTTATACACCATTTTCAAAGGACTTATTGTTTTATAATTTTAGTATTCTTTTCTCAAAGTCTACCATTATATTAGTCACAAATAGTGCCGCCTAGAGTTTGTTGTTGTTTACAACTCACATTTTTTCAAAACTAACCTGACTTGTGGATAAGTTGACTGTACTCTTTTAAATGATTTTTTTTACTAAAATTTCTCGACTTATACATGAGTGTATATATTTATTCAATCTGTGTTTACAAAATATCTAAATAATGTTTAGAAAGTCTGATATTTAACTATAAAATTGCGCTTTCTGGGGTACTTCATGAATCATGTATTTTATGCTCAGTAGAAAACAATAGTATTGGGTGGGATTGTTTAACAACTTGGCTGCCATCAGTAAAGCTACAAACAGATAGTAGTAAAATTTGTGAATTCAACTACAAAGATAACACTTTTACCATATTAAAATATTTGCCAATGGAAATGTTTTTGATGTTATGTTTTTTTCTGGTGTTATTGATCCTTTTAATAATCAACATCTGTACATCAGTCTGTACAGCTAACATTATCCTTCCATATGCTAGCCATCTACTGCTTAATTAAGGGAATTTATACTTGAATGAATGAATGAATGTATAATTTTATTTATAAAGTGTCACAAATTTACCCAGCGCTGTAAAATGCAGCAATACAAATATAGCACAGTGTGAATCACTCTTCTATTATATACAGAAGGAAATACATTATAACCAGCTGTAAACATGGTCCTAGAGACAGGGCACAAAGTTTCAGAGGCTGCAATCAGAAATCACTCCTTCCCGCACATCCATAAAATGAAGCACCCTAAATATGATACACCTTACTTACACTGCAAACTAACCTGTTATAATGTTCAGTGCCCAAAAGAGCAACAACTGCATTGGTCGGTGCCCAGAAGCCCGCCTATAACTGGCTGGTTAATCCTTCCCGGTTATAAGCCCTACTGCAGTAATTTCTGTACAACTCTGTTAGAGACCCTGCATATTCCTGTTCCAAGATGCATACAGTTGATAGAGACTCATCCTGATTTTTATAATCAATTGGGAACTGTGACTCACATGCAGACACACTTATACAAATATACTCATATCTATATAGTTGGCCGTTATAGTGGAGTCAGAGGAATTACCTTTGCATCTGTATCCTTGCTTGATCACACCCCACAACTGAAAAAAAGAAAAGCGATAAATTCATACTATATCATGTTAAAACTGCCTCATAAAAAGATGTTAATAGACTTTTGTTGTATATATATATATACATATACACACACATATACAGTATGTATATATATATATATATATATATATATATACATACATATACACACACACACACACATACATACATATGCACACAAACATATATACACACACACACACACACACACATATATATGGCCAAGTTATTTAATCAAGAAAACAATCATGTAGAGAGAACACTGTTTGCAACTGGGGTTAAAGGAAGTGCAGGACTTGATACATCTTTTAGGTGGAAAAGCAAAGGTCTTTAATAAGTTGAGCCAATGAGTAATCAAAATATTAGTTACAATGTCCAACTACGTTTTGTCCTGCTATTTCTTTAGTTTGCCTACTAAAAAGTTTCTGTGACATATGAATGTAATAAGTAAATCTATTTCACAGCTATGCTGACCCTTAATGGCTCATCCCAGAGATCCTGGTCCTTTGGACTGAGATCAGGTAAAATGATATGTTTTTAGATTGTGGGAGGAAACTGGAGTGCCTGGAGAAAACCCACGCAGGTGCAGGGAGAACATAGAAACTCCATGCAGATGAAGTCCAGGGTGGAAGGCAGCAATGCTAACCACTGAGCCACAAGTCACAATGCATTCTGATGGCCATCATTAAGTACAATGGCCCAGCTTCAAATGCATTAATGGAATCTTCCCTAAGAGTTTCTGCTAGACTATAGACTGGGATGATCATTTTCAATCTGGTAAAAATATTGTCTATTACGTTCTATACTATTAGAAGATTTCCACTGAAATATCTACTGCAGCTTTTTCAGATTTGAAATGTCCAAGGTGCTACCCTGGTTCCATTATAAAGGAGTTATCTACAAATGAAGCCATCCCTGTTGAAATCCATACTATCCGGCATATGTCCAACACTAGCATACTCACAAATCCAGCACAGTTATCACAGAAGGTGGGGCGCAGGTACGTGGTCTCCTGGAAATTATGAAGGAATCCCAGGCCGAGCTTAGAGCAGAGGGAACTAGCTCGCATGAAGTAAGCAGTTATTTCTTGCCTGCTGATGAGACCTTCCCTGCGGAAAGCATTCACAGTGAAGATTAAAATAAACTGACATATAAACATTTGTAAGTAATCCCAACCAAAACCAAAACGAGCACTTCACACCCTATTAATATAGCACCGTATTGTTTTTATGTTACTGGACCTTTAAGCTGTGCTATGTCTTACTGACATCTTTCCCCCATTATGCTTAGTGCATGCTATTGTTCTACTGTTACTAAAGAATCTATACCATCCCTTCTATTTGTGTCCGCCGCTTTATAACAGTTACCAACCCCAACATAATCAGAGCCTGCCTCCTCAAAGGTCTCATGTCCAGTCTGGGAGAGACATGGGGGAGGAGGAGGAGCCAGGGAAAGAGAACATTTCATTGGATGTGGGCTACATATTTCAATCCTGCACCCCTTAGCAATACCAGTACGGCTGCTGTGTGTATCCTAATCCAGTGCTTTACACAGTTGAAAACAGACATGTAATAGAGTTGCTTTCTCTCTCTCACCTGTCTTTATCCATAACACAAAATGAGAAGGGGAAGCTGGCTGCTATCTTCTCAAACTCCTCCTGTGATATGTAGCCATCTTGATCTAGGTCATAATTCTTAAAGACAGACTGGAGAAATAACAAACCAATTAGGGTGTATCAGAGTGTGGCTAATCAATGCCCCTTATACAGTAAATATGGCTAGGACAGCTGGAATTAAGTGCAATGTATATGGTCTTACTTACGTCCACCATTCTCTGCACATGCTTGCTGATTGTTTTTGGGTCTGGTTTAGGGGAAACTCCCGATGCCCAATCTGCAACTACTGGAGGTTTGGATGGTGTTAGGGGCTGTACAGGGAGACATAAGCATACAAGGCATTTCACTTGAAGTCATTTAGAAGCTCCATTTATTGACTCTTTTCCTCTGTAACAGTTCTTGTGAATTTTGGACATATGCTGAGAGGCAGATGATGCCTGACAAAAAATAGCAGTGATTGTTCGCACAGAGATGCCCTGGGTCTCAAACTGCAACAATGTTTTCATTCAAAATTGTAAGTGGAGGAGGACAACTTTTAGACAGCCTTCTCCTTTAGCTCAGGACTCAGTACATGAACAGCGCATCTTTCTCTGGGACAGATGCAATAGGTAACAACTGTGTAACTTAAAAATCTTATAAATAAAGGGTTAAAGTGCACCTGTCACTTCAGAACACTAAGACTAATTTAGTTTGTACTAATGAAATAAAAGTTTTTGTAAATATATATGTATTTTAAAAAATGTACCTTTATACAGCATTTCTCTCTGCCATCTTCCCTGTCAGCCTGACTTTTCTTCCCTGGGTCAGGTGGGCGGGGCTAAATGATGAGTGACATTATAGCTCCTCCAATCAGATCCCTGCTAGATCATGATTTAAAGTATCCGATTTTAATGTCAATCACTTAGCCCCGACCAACCCAGGAAAGATAAGTCAGGATGACAGGGAAGATGACAGAGCGAAATGCTGTATAAAGGTTCATTTTTAAAAATACATATATATTTACAAAACGTTTATTTCATTAGTAGAACCTAAATTAGTATAAGTTTTGAAGTGAACTTTAAGTTTAAACTGGACATCCCCTTTAAACGAAAGAGAACAACATACATCCATGATCAGTATAACTCCCGTGTTAATTAATTCTAAGAAAAGAAGTAGCATGGCGAGCCCCAAACAATTATACATTAATTTACATGCAAGGGATCAGACTGATCATGTGAGACCAACCAATTACATCTGCAGTCTGTGAATGAAGGCAGCATTGCTTAATGGCTTCATTAGCCATTATCAGAAGGGGTGGATTTGATTTTTTGGTGGGGGAATTAGGGAACTGGATGAAATGCTTGATATGATCTATCCGGAGAAGGAGCAGTTGTCTCGATTTTGGAGCATTCACTCTAGGATCGAGGTTTTCTTTTTTTCAACCTTTTCTGACTTTTTTTTTTTTTTTTTACCAGTTTTTATCTTGATCCATCGGTTTACAGAAGATCTCTGGGGAATATGCTTGGCGCTTTACAGATCAGCTGTAATAATAATTGTTCCCTCTGCATGGTTCCTTTTAACATTCCTTTCTTTCATTTACACTCAAACTGTATTTCATTTTCAGCACAAGGAACAGAAATTATCACCCACGCAGAGGGTTATGTATTAAAGAAACTGTCATCTACTCTACAATAAAGATAATATTGAAAGGATGTACTATGGTGTTTTTTTTGCATTTACTGACTACTTTAGGAATTGCATAATGCATTCTACTGATAGATGTTCGCTTAGGCGGCTTATTTTCAACAGATCTAACTTTAAATCAGTAGCTTATATAGAAGTATGTTCGTTGCATGTAAAACAGAAATAGCTTGTTGGCTGTTGACTGTTGACTTTGGAAAATTATATATCAGCCTGGGAATGTTAGAAAAAAAGATTTACTTTTTTTCACCCGCAAAAAACAATAACATTTTCATTAGAAAACCATGTTAAAATATGTTCTTTTATGTGTAATGGATTCTTCTGGACTAACAGGGATACCCACCGTTTTGGGTTTTAGTTTGTATTGAGCCACAAGTAAGACTTTTTGAGACCAGGGAAACACTGTTTTAAGCCTAGCAATGCCCCCCTGGCTACAGTCTAATTACTGTGTTAAAAGAAATGGTCTCCTAGCTACAACATAAATAAAGAAATACTGGGAGCTTTGTGACTACCAGACTATTGGGTAGTACTGTCTAACTGAGGATTCTGCTGTGTAACTTATGGATAATTTATGAAAAATGATTTTACCAATTTATTTTGGATACTGATGCCCAAAGGATGTACCTAGGCCAGGCACCTGGTTTGTTTTCCTTCAGCTTCCAACAACTTTCTGAGTCTCCTGAATCTACTGAACAAATTAAATTTAGTAGTGATCTGATGGAAATACAGGCTTAAATGTGACTTCTTTATTTGTCTTCACACTTGTCTCTAACAAAAATATGTAATGATCACAAGCTAATCAGAAGTCACATTTCAGATTGTCACATGATTGGACCTTGACCACATTCCAACCTAAAGAGATGTAAGTTAAGTGGATGCCTGCCTCAGTGGAATCCAGACATTCAATTTCCAGGTAAAGAAGAATTCGGAATAAAACCTTGTTGCATGGGTGGATATTCATTCAGACTGTTATAACATCTATGCATTTTTGGTTCATACCATGTTTGTTTCTGGAATTTTTTTCCAAGGCAAGTTATAATTGTAATTACACAAGTGAAATTTGTAACACAGTGTGACATTGCCAGGAAACACTTTCTCCAGTAAAGCACAAAATAATTTCTCTTGCAGGTGCTGCAGTAGAGAAATCAGATAGGGGACAGGTTTGACAACTTGTAAAATGACCATGAGCACTGCATGTAGATTAGTAGCATTTGAGCCGATTGACCGAAGGTCTTTGGGCCTGACTCTACCTCCTCTGCAGATGAATTGCTAGGAAGAAACAGACAATTTGTTTCACTGTTGACTTCACATTGCCCTATATTCCTTGCTGCAAAAGTACTATTCAATTTTTGTGCTAAACAGAGAAGAAGCTGTATTAATGGGAAAATATTGGGAATAGAATGTTTCTGCAGAAATGGTGAAAAAAAAAAAAACAGACAATAATGAAAGCCAAATGATAAAAAAAAAAAATATACATATATATTATATTATATTATATTGCAGCCATATGAAGAAACGTCTGTTACAGACTGGAAAAGTTAGACTTTAACCAAATTAACTTTTAATACAAAAATCCTTTGTCTTACTGGTGCTCGGTGATTCCTTGGCTCCCGTGCATAGGAAAGCTCATACATTTCATCCTCTGTATAATACAAATCAAGGGAGAGCTGTGGAGAAAAATTAACAAGGTTTAAAGCCTGCACGATAGCAGTTCGGTACATAGTACACGACAAAGACTGGTTATGTCCACAAAAAAAAAAAATCTAAAAAGTTATTTGGTATTAGACTATCTTTTTTCCCTACAAGGTTGATCTCAACCTTCTCAGTTGTCACCACGAAGACGAAAACCCAATTGTTTTTAGCCATTTTCAGACTTACTGTGAGCAAGTGTACAAGGTCCATGTTTGCTTCCAGTGGAGGCGATATATTTTGTAACTGAATTAGCTCATTTATGTGGTTGTACAGAGAGTGCAGCTTTGGTACATTGATTTTACTGTCTTCCAGAAAGTCTGGCATGGCCTCATGCAATGCTATAAGGTCCTTCAGATGGACTCCCAAGATGGGAATCTTAAAGTTGCTGCACTCATTGTATACTCTTCTGTAATTGTCATAATTCCTGCAGGACGAGAGGAGTTCCGTCATCTCATTTAGGACCTGAAAGCACAAAGGTATTGACTCACATTATTGGAATGACTTCTAAAGCTGTTGCTAGTAACATGTACTATAAAAGCATTATTTAATGAGATTAGCAAAGATCTGCATTACATTAAAATTTAACACTATACACTGGAGGCCATTTAAAGGAAGTCCTGATCCTTTAATACATTATTACCTTGCTAACTTCATGAGACACATGTGAACTGGTGTCTTTGAGTCTGGAGATAGAGCTGTGACAAAGTCCTCCAATGACAGCCATTAATGTGTTGAAATTCTGAAGCTGTTGAAGTTTCTGGAAAGAGAACCAAACATTTAAAAAGAGGTAGGACTGTGTAAACTATGATCGTATTTTATAATCATACAATGTTTTATGCAGCTGAACAAAATATCAGCAGAATACTTTAAAGTGATAGACACATCACCAGGAAAGCACATAAAACAATTAGCTTGCTGCAATAAACAGCGACCAGAACTACTGTTTACCTGGGCTACATGAATGAACTTTGTGAGGACTTCGGCACGAAGCTGGGGAGTTGGACGGCTCAAAACCATCAGCTGAACCCACTGAGAGATGCCATTGCACAGAGCAATAGAACGTTCCATGGTCGGATTATCCTTCACACAACCATTTACAATGTAGTTCTGATAATCAGAAAACTGAGGGCAAGAAAAACCATAGCAGGTTTTAAAAACAGGGAAATGTCCTATATTTGTTGGAACACGAAAGAAACTGAAAAGACCAGGGGTCGGCAACCTTTTCAGCTGAGAGAGCCATATAGTGCGGCTCTGCTCAACCCTTTTGAATCCGGAGCCGATGATATCATATGTGACGTCACATAGGTATAGTCAGCGGCTCCGAACTGGCTAGCAACCTGGAAGCACTGAGAGGGCTTTGTCTCTACAGTGCTTGCCGGCGACTAGCTGGCAGACTGTAACAAGCAGTACTTGCATGTGAGCACAACTTGTTACAATCAAAGAGCCAGATGCAGCCATCATATTACCCACAGGTTGCTGACCCAGTCAATAGACGATCTTGACATCGCCTACATAGAGCATAAACAAGGATGCGGTTGACTCCATGTTTATTTATTTTGAACATTCTGCTGACTGATTTAGAAGACGGACAACTGTAACATGAGATATGCTGTATTTTCTATTTCCACGCAGGAAATGTAATGTAACTAGGTCTTTTAGATAGCAGCATGTTTATTTTACTGATCATGGGATATTGGGTTACCAAGGCCTCATCGATTTAATAGAGTAGTTACAACAGAATGCAAACCAGGAAGTAAGTCACTATACTGTCAAAATGTCCCCCACCAGAATAAACAATAAGAAAAGGACTACATTTAAACACCTCTCAAAATGACTGCATATTTTCTTATCTCTGTATATATTTTTGATGAATGACCAGTGACAACAGCAAAAGAAAAAAAAAATCTATTTGGATTGGCATGGCTGTTATAACCATGTTCTACTGATAAAAAATGTTATATTTGAAATTAATTTCCAGATGTGTATAATTTTGAGTTTGTTTTCCTTCCTAGTGGTTGCAGCCATTTTGTATCTGTCAAGTAAAGAAACACCCAGCAGTCCCTTTAATTGTATGGTCTTTTTAAGCAGTTTTAAGGTCAATGTATAGAAGTCAGAGGGATAATTCAAATCTATCCATCTGAAATGCCAAACTGTTCTATCTGCATAGTGTCTGTGATGGACACTACTGACCAAAAACCTATTATAACTTACTCTATGGTCCTGCTGAGTATGTCTTACTGTGACACAAATGGAATAAAGAATATCCATTTCTCTCTAGAGAACGAGGGCGTCTGCCTTTATATGTGAACCATGCCATTGCTAGCTTTATCACTCCACTGAATTAATTACCATTGGATGTAAATTGAAATTCTATGTATTACGTTTTCTGACATATATTCTGACTTATATTCAGTAAAAAATAGTCAAGGTGAAGCAAATTATTTTTGTCTACAGAGTTTTTTGAGTTCATTATAATTTTACCATGCTTAGTATTAAGATTGACAATGCATTTTTCTATACTAAGATACAGCCTGTGAATTTAACTGCAAGATGTCAGTGACTGGCAAGTTTAATCAGGTTTCTTATTAAACCTCATCAGAAGTAACATTCCGTCTTCTACAACTGTGGCGGTAATTCAGCAAAGTCCAAAGTCACCTCGCGATCCTTCGATTCACCTCAGCAAAATTGTTACGCGCTCGCTTCTCTCCTACACGCGGACATCACCGAACGCTTTAAAGGTACTGGAGGTGAATCCTTGAGATTCGACTCACCTCGCGACCACTCGAGTCACCTCGCCGAGACTGGAATACCTTTAAAGCATTCGGTGATGTCTGTGTGTAGGAGAGAAGCGAGCGTGTAACAATTTTGGCGAGGTGAATTGAAGGATCGCGAAGTGAGTTCAGACTTTGCTGAATTACCCCATGTGTCTGAAATAAACATATTCATGCTGCATCACTTACCAGTACACATTAATACCAAATAGAGATTAAAGACCGCTGTGACCTTTTTGATTATTTCCACCCTGTTTTGCTGTCAATATTAACATTTTCCCCGTACTTTTTATTCCGCTGGTTTATAAAGGATTGGTAAGAATATTTCAGAATTAAAAGAAATAGTTATAGATAGATATCGGTCAGTTGATAGCGACACATGTTGCAATGTTTTCCTATTAGGTTCACTTACTTAATGTCGAAATTTGTTTTCTCGAGGAAAACTCCTTTCGATCGAAGTGAAAATTCCATCTTCACAGGAAATAATGGGTTTACTCCGTTGTGCGAGTGTTTATATGCCCGAGTATGAACATGTGTGAACTGTGTGTTTCACGTTTCATACAGTCCAAGTATTATTATCATTTACATTCATATTATATAGGTGTCGTGAATTAATGGGAAGTATCAGTGTATATGGAGAAGCCCAGATGAGACATAAGAAATGTATAAGGCACAAATATGTTCTAGAACAAAGCTTGGCGGTGCTGTGCATTCTGTGATTACTCACAGTTATTCTCCGAAAGGATTTGAATTCTAGATATGTTAAGTGTTCAGCAAGCTCCTGCGGCTCCAGGTGATCAAACAGTAGAGAAACTTTCCTCTTTTTGCTGCAGTTGGGCTTAATTCTCTGTGTCAGTTTCCGTGACCAGTCGCGCGAGTTTCTGAAGACAGACGCACATGTTTGTCATATTACCATACAAATTAAATGCCTGATTATATGATAGAATATAACGGCTATAACAGATGGTGGTTATTTACTCACATCTGAGCAGTATCTATCAAGCGCCAGTGCATCTCCTCTCCTTCCGATCTCACCATATCCTGGAAGTCTTCCATGGTTTGTGTCAGGCCTGCATCCATTTTAAACATGACCCAGAGTTCTGTGATCCAGTATCTTAAATCAAAATAACATGATCTGATGAACGATAAATAAAGAACGGAAACGTTTTCCCAGTAGCTTTGTCTAGTTTGGGAAGTAGGACACAAGATTTCCCAGGATCCAATTCGAGTATTTACTCACCTTATGAAGTAGCAGATCTTGAGGCAGAAAGAAAAAGATCTCTTCTGCAGGGAATCCTGATATGTGAGGAACAGTAAATTAAGGGAAATAATATATAGAAACAGCAACAAATTTCTAACCTTAAAAATAATTTGGAATAAAACATTTTTTGTTCTTCCCCCTGACAAGTTAACAATGATCTAAGGAATATTGGAACATAATGCAGACCTTGCCACAATCCACATTCACAGTAGCACCACTCAACAAGGCTATTCAATGTGATTTACCACATTTATTGTAGCACAAAGTATGAAAATAATGTTGGGGGGGGGATATTATTTATTGTTTGCGATATACACATTGTTGGTGCACTTCGGTAGCAGTGCCATTGACCAGCTGCAAGGCTTTGCAATTGTCATTCGACTCTTAAAGGGGTCATGACCCTCATGGTTGAGAACTACTGATCTATACAGAGAGAGAGTCTGTGAGATGGATTGTCAGCTGGGCTGCCAACAGGGGGTACAGGCGAAACTAATGTGGGGGTCCCTCCAGCTCAGCAAACTAGGGGGCCCCAGAAAGACACACATATGTGGGCTTCAGAGTATTGTCCAATGAAACAGGTGGCTTAAGGGGGCACTGAGCTTTGTAACTAGACATTTTTCCATGTTAATAGGAGTAAAATCATGTTGGGGGGAGGGGAGGACCAGTGATTTTTGATGGTATCCTTTATTGTTGGCTATGCATGGCTAGTGTTAGGCACAGGCCTATACACATTAATGAATTACCCTTTGCAGAACATCCAGTGTAAAATTATAACATTATTATCTCACAATCTTTAATTGCACTGAAGGCAGTATTAAATAACACGTACAAAAACCATGAATTCTGCCATTCTGTCAATCAAGGCAATAATTCCCAAAGGCATAATGGTGATTAAAGACCAAACAAAATAAAAGAGGTTGCTTAATAAACAAGTGCTGAATACAATTTGATTGTTGTTCAGTTTTAGTCCCCATTTCCATTGTCTTTTTGTCTCCCCCCCCAGCAGCCTCAGCAGCACACACTTGTCATTAGATAAACACATGGTGAGCTTTCTGTATCTGTAATGGTCCTTGAGGCAGGTGCTTCCTGTATGTTCCTGTGAAGTGGACAGGTTTTTTTCTTTTTGTAAGTCTTTGTCCCTCTTGTAATTACAGTATATAAATAGCAGCCAGCTGTATATATTTAAATAGGCCAGATAGCCATCAACCCATGAAATACAGATAAAAGGTGCATACAGAGATCAGCTCTTGGTACAAAGGATGTAATAATGAAAGTAAAGGAGAACACAACCTCATGCTAGAAACTCCTTGAAGATGTTAAGTGGAAAGTGTAGGGCACATATAAGTTTGCTGAATGAATATATTTATTTGGGCTTTCAGACAGTATTCCTCTTGCAGTGTCTGAATAAAAAAAAAAAAAAAAAAAAAAAAAAAAAAAAAAAAAAAAAAAAAAAAACACACACACACACACACACACACACACACACAAAGCACCTGTCAGATTACAAGGGTACATCTCCCAGCAGCCCCCTTTTTCCCAGAATAGGCACATTAACAATTTTTATTCTAATTTTAAAATTGTGAATGTTAAAAGCTGGGCAAAGGCCTGATGTTTAACATTTCTATTTACATTTACCCCACCCACATTTCACTGCATGCTAGCAGTAGTTAACAGGTATTATATATAGCACTCTTACAACAGCTAACTAGCCACATGTTTATCATGTTTTCATCTGGAAAGAAGATGGATATTTAACACTTCCATTGCCATTCAACCACTTCCATACAGGATTGGCTAATGGCCTCCAAGGAACCTTATTTATTTGTCTGACTCAAAAAAAAAACCGCTCTCTTTCATTTCCTGGGGGTTATTCTCTAAAGTCCGAATTGTCGCGTAAAGGTGTGAATTCGCCAGCTAAAGACAGTCGCAACAGAATGCTACTGTCGCAGTCACATCTTTAAAATGAAAATATTGTCACAGTTGTGACTTTACGATGGAAATATTGTCACAGTCACGATGTTACAATGGGAGAATTGCCGCGGTCGTGGATTTGCTATGGGAATCCGCTGTTTGCGAATATGAAAGTTGAATTTGGGCTTTAGAGAATAAGCCCCCCATGTCATTTTATTTTATCTTCTTTATCAATTTTTTCCTTCTGTTTATCTCTCCTCTATTTGTTCTTCCAGTTCCTCGCACTGTGCCCTAAATAACAGGACACAGGCAGACACCCTAGATTTCCAATATAAATACATAGGCTAGGTGCAACTGCTAACCATTCCTGTCTATGGAGCCCTTGGCATAAACACACAAATGCACACCTGTCTTTAAAAAAAATTCCCAAATTTCATGTGAACTTTTGGTGCAAGCCTGGACCCTTCTCTGGAAAGTCCGATTGATGTGAAAGGAACTACTTTAAGTATTACCTGGGAGAAGTCATATGTAACATTGAGAGCGTTATTATCAGCAACGCAGATAAAGGATATAGTGTCCTGAGCTTGGTAAGCAAGTCCGTAGAGGGGATCAGGAAACCATGCATTGTAAGCATGATCTGCAGTAGCTCGCTGTTCTGTTCTACATTCCCATCTAAATCTGAAAATATGGGGAAAAAAAAAAGAAGAAAGATATGTTATCAGATTGTGCGACAAACGGTTCTGCTGTGCTGTTGTAAATAAACAATGATAATGAGAAAAACTTTAAATTCAAAAGGTATAATAATCGAGAAGTCATTTTGCTGTATTGCAGGGTGGCAAACACTGTTATGTTATGGCGTACTAATGATTGTATAAAAGAGATAAGGTTCCTACAAGTTCAGAACATATTTACAAGGAGACATGATAGTATGGAAACTTGCATCTGCTAGTGCTGTTGCTTGGAAACCAATACTTAATAAAAGTAATATATAAAAAGTGAAGAGATATGAACTGACTTCACTTATACAAGTACCGGTAGTATCGACAGATCTCGTCTCTAAAAATATCTCTAGTATACATAAACTCCATGGTCTTACAAGCAGATGGACAACTATATGCCCAGTAAAAATACCTTAACCATGCCTAGCTCATAGACTTATACTTGTGTTTCCAGTAGACTTATTGTTAGAACATTTCTCTGAAAAATGTGGAAAAGACAAGCTCCACATGGACTTAACAGGATTTAAAACACATGACAGAAACCTAAAGGTTTGTGTAGAATAAGCCATTTAGGAGCAGAGCAGAATAATTTTGGAGAATACACTGATTTAGTCGGTTTAGAAAGGGCAAGGTAAAATTAAGAGACTGATCCTATATCTCATTTACTCAAGTTTTTTTTTTCTGTTAGGTGAAAAAACATTTGTTTGTGCTAATATCCAGTTTAACTACAGATTCCCTTTTTACTTCATTGTGCAATGATGAAGGTGCGATTTTTATAAAGGTTGTGTAAATCACATCAAGGCCCGATGTTCCTGGATCAAAATAAACAAACATTTTGAAGGAAGGAAGAATAAACCGTTCAAGCGTGACCTCCAACCAACATTTAGCCAATTAAAAACACCAATAGACGAAAAACACCAATAGTTCCAAATAGTGTTGGAGTGTGTACAATTTACTTATTTAATAAGTATTTAATAAATTTGCTTCCCCTGGTTGTTTAAACATTTTTTTTTTTTTTATTTGATTTATATTGAAAATGATGATAGAGAAAGTAATGAACCCAGAAAGTGGCTGATCCAGTGAATTATGCTGATTGCTAAATTTTTCAGTACAGAATTTTTTCTTATTTGTATTTTGCATCTTGGGTTTTTTTTGTTTTTTTTTGCCTTCCTCTGGATCAACATTGCAGGAAAATAGGCTGAACTGGATGGACTTGGGTCTTTTTTTTAAAGCCTTATAAACCATGTTACTATGTTGTATTTACTTACTGCTCTAGCACATTCTAGTGGTAAATGGAATCAGCATACTGTAGCTGTTTGATCTATTTTTGACCAGAATTCAAATTTATCAATACTTATGTCAGCCATTTTTAACAATACAGGAAAAGAAAATAGGTGCAAAAATAAGTTGTTTTCATTGAATCATTTTTTAGAGGTGATCAATAAAAATGTGCTGCTGGTTCTTTACCTTTTCATTTTGGTTGATTAAAGGACTGGTAACTCCAGCAAAAAAAAAAAGTACATTTACAGTAGATATTCATCATTCATCAGAAATCATTCGATTTGTATTGGTTCGGTTTGAGTTTGTTTTTCTTGCTTGATGTTAGCCATTTTTTATCAAATAAAAAGCCAAAAATAAAAAAATTTGACTTTCAGAATGGTATAGAAAGTGAAAAATTGCAACTAGTCTCATTTTATTATTATTTTTTTTTTTTTAAATAACTTTCTGCTCTATATGACCTTTTTGGTTCTTTTTTATTTTATATCGCTTTGACCAGGCCCTAGACCAGCGGTCGGCAAACTGTGGCTCGCGAGCCGCATTTGCCTCTTTGGCCTCGTTGTCCGATTCCAAGCTTGTTGCCCAGCCACCCACCCATGACCTCCAACGTGTCTTGTGATGGGACATCAGAAGGTCATGTGATCAGAAGTGTATGCGCTCCTCCCCCTTTTGTGGCTCCAGAAGCATTTTTCAACTGTGGAGGAGGGAGTAAAATGGCTCCCTCCTCTGCAAAGATTGCCTACCCCTGCCCTAGACTATCATTCTTCCACTTCCACTATTACAAAACACTGTCTGGTTGCTAAGTTAGTAGACTCTAGTCACCAGAGAACTATTTCAAAGTGTGTAAAAAACAAAATTCAAAAAGCACAAAATCACAAAAAAACAAACAAAAAAAAAACCCACAAAAAACTGAAGAGTGGTGACAAAAGATCTTTAGAATCTGCTATCTACAATATATTAAAATGTGCATAATGAGACTTTATCTTCCCTTTAAGTTTTTTTTTTGTTTTTGTTTTTTTCTAACCACAGTGACTTACATAGTTGACTAAATAGTCATTAACCTCCTGTACAGCTCTACATTGTGCACAGTTTGCTCAGTTGTGTATGCATAACCTGCAGGAAGCCACTAGTCTCATATCCAGCTTCTGGCTTCCTCTAAATCTTCCATACTTTCTTTCTGGGTTTAGCAGATATGGCTTCAGGAGATGCACCTAAGATCACCAGTAAAAAAATGGGATGAGGAAATGGTGGGCAACGTGGGGATCGACCAAGCTTCTTCCAAGACTGAAGAAATGAAGGTGTATAAGGGGGGCAGTGAAGTTCTGCCCTGCGTAAATAATTGGCAGTGGGCGCTTGGGATATGCTTAATAGGCTAGTTGTTTTTACACTGTATATAAATGTGCATTAGACCAGGAGAGGACTGTCACATTGTTCTGTTCTGAATTCTACTCGGAGGTACATAGAATTAGTTCCCAGCATGACATGTTCTTTTCTGCAGGGTTAAAAATCATAAGATACCATTTTAGCACATAATCTGTCACTTACTCAGTGGATCACGTCACGGAAAATAAAAGTAAATGAAAAAGGCTGTTTCACGTCTTATATTCTTGGAGGTTAGCAGCATATTTCCTGCTGCGTTTCCATTCAGGGAAAGTTGTTGTATTAATGCTAATTTGATTGCAATTTTCCTCCATTTTCCTCTAGAGTGGCAGACAATGCAGACTTGCCTTTGTTAATGTTCCTCCCACATTTTTTAGCAAAAAACCAGTCCCTGGGGGTTTCCATTGCCTTCCAGCCCTCCTGTTAACATGCAGAGGAGCCCCCATCAATCCAGTTACATTCAAATGTACTTCAGGTTTCAGCAGTTATTGGGTTGGATGGTCTCAAGTCTACAAAGTACTTTACCGTAAATGGAGTAAAAAAACCACAAAAACTAAAGGTAATAATATTAGAGGGAGAAGTAGGGGTTTAATTACAAGGGTGCAGTTGTAGCAGCACTGGGAGCCCAGAGACCTGAAGGGAACCCACTGAGCACAAAGAATATTATGTTAAAGTAGGCAACAAATGCACTCTAACATGGCCAATAATAATCCCATATTAAGCTAAATAGATGAAGAGAGGAATATAGTGATAAATTTGGGGTACGGGTGTTGGGAAGTTCGGCAAGGAGGTTTAGCTGTAAATTGAGTATCAGAGACCACTTTCTTCTAATGCCAACACAAATGATCAACACCTGTTCTTAAAGGTGACATAAAACCTCAATTTAATGGGAAGGCATCCTGAGCCAGTCTGATCTAACATAAAACCAAATCAATATAATCTAACAAAACAAACATATACATAACTATACATTTTTTACAAAGTTAAAACCTGGGGGATCATGATACTCTAAGGTAGTAAAGCAAGCCAGCAGAGGCAGCATGGTGCTCTGGGAAATGTTCTACTGAAACCTTGTGTCCTCCACATGGATGGTTCCAGCTTTCCTAACATTGTTGCAGACCATGTAGACCCCATTCATGGCTATAGTATATCCTGATGGCAATGGCCTCTGAAACACTGCAAAAATTGTTTAGAATTGGTTTTGAGTAACATGACAAAGGGCTCCAAATTACCAAAACTCAATTCGCTTGAGCATCTGTAGAATTTTCTGAAAAAACAAGAGTGATCAATGGAAGCCCTTCCTCGCAACTTAAAGGACTTAATGGATCTACTCTTGACATCTTGGTGTAAGATACAATGGGACATCTTAGGAGGTATTGTGGAGTCTATGCCTTGACAGCTGAGAGCTGTTTTGGTGGCGCCAGGAGTGCCAACACAATATAAATCAGGTGGTCGTAATGTTGCAGTTTACTGGCATGTACATTAGTGATATATTAAGTTTGTTATTCCTTTTCTATGAACTTTCAAAAAAATAAGAAATAATTACAGAGTTAGTTTAACACAATTTAATGCTGATATCACAAACATGTTTTCCTGTTTGCAGCAACATACCTTATAATTCAACTCGCTGCTTTAATAAAATAGGTCTGCCGACATGTTTAGCAGTAAAGTAACTGCGGTTATATGTTTACAGTGTTACCTGGACCTCCCACTTATCCACATCAAACCCCTGTATTACTATTTTGACACAGACTTGTCTACAACTACCATGATCCTCAGCAGTCACAATCGCTGTTTAAACTACTACATGAAGTTTCTAAACGTCCCAGCTTAGATGCCTTAAGAAAGGCTCCTGCTTACAACCAGAAAACATTTGCGTTAACCCTATGTGCTTTAGAATGAATAATGGGCACCAGGAACTCTTGTACAGTTTATTTACAATGAATACACTTCTAGATATACAGTTCCCTTTTATATCAGGTGGGGAGATCCATCTATAGGGGCCCAGAGTCACATTGCAGGGGGCTTTCCTGCACATCATTCATTCAGACTCAGCTTTTCTAGTATGGATATCCATCCATACCTCAGCTTGTCAAGTGTATGGATCCATCCTAAGGGACCCCAGAATATCTTATGTGGGCATCATCCAAAGTACTTAAATAGATGTAGCTTATCTGTTGTGGACATCCATCCATAGTGACCCTGGGTCATCCAGAGCACTCATCTAAACCTTCAGCTTACTTTAAACACTCTCCAGACCTAACACACAGGCCCTAACTTGCATATAGCATATAAAATAGGGCATGTGCCTTTCTACATCTCCATCTCCATAGTGGATAAGGAGATTTTAAAAAATGATGTCACTTTGATTTAACATAAGATAACAGATATTAATGCTACGATGTGGGGTGTGTGTGCTACAACATCATCCCTTTAACACTAAACAGCTACATGTGATATTAATATGAAATTCTGTTGCATAATCGACACATTGTAGTTTGCAGCAAGTAGTGTGTTTTATTGTAGTTTATTCATATGTGGTTAAAACCATGAGAAAATTACCACTGCTGAGAATGTTCAGAAGAGAGCAGTCCCCAGGAAATAGGTAGGTGTGTGTGTTTGTGGGGGGGGGGGTTTGGTTAAGTTCAAAATTAAAAAATGGATGTTATGTTCTGCTTGCCCTGCTGAGATATCTGTAGCTATGTTAGTTTTACAAACAGCTGGATCTGGGTAATTGAGCTACTCCAAGGTAGCCTAAAGTATACAGAAGCATTTTTTTCTGAGCCTTCAGTGTCCCTTTAATTCTTTCTCTACAATATGAAGTAGAAAAATATACACTTGCTTGCTGAAGGAACAAATTCTGCTGAGTTTTCTGAGAAATCTGTTATTTTCTCTTTTTAAAGGATAAAGTGTTAAACTACTTCAGGAACAAAAGCCACAAAGTATCCTGATGTAACACTTCATTGATAGAACACAGCTGCCAGCTCTCACATCAAACAGTTTCAGAGCTTCAGTGTCATTTTCACTCCATACACTTACTGTAACATGGGGAGACTGAACCCGTGAAATATCACTATAGTGTTTCTCCCCGCAACAGCAGATTTAACTCTTTTCATTTCAATACAGACAGAACCTAACACCTGGTACAGTGGTACCTTGAGATACGAATTTAATTTGTTCTGTGACCGAGATTGTAACTCAAGACAGTTCGTATCTCAAACCAATTATCCCTTTTTAAAATAATACATATGAAATTAATCCTTTCCGGCCCCAACAGCTCTTATCTCAAACTGAAAACGGTCCGAATCGCAATTTATATCTCAAGAAATTCGTATGCCAAGCAGTTTGTATGCTCGGGCTTATTACAAGCAGGGTTGGTACTTTATGCCATAATACACACTTGCTGCAGAATTCATTTTTCACATGCATTGCCTTTGTCTCTCAATTTAATGGGCCTAATGAAGATAGAAAAAAAATTCTAAGAATCCTTCTGGATGTATTTCCTCCAAGACAAGCTTGTGTATTCCTCTCACAGTACAAGGTATATTCAATATTCCTTGCTAACACCACTTCTTAAATGCATAAGTACTGCAACAGAATTTATTCATTGGAGTAACAAGTGGAAATTCTGTATTGGTCACTGAGGAAAGGGAAATTCGTACCGTACTTGCCTTACAGAAATATACAGTATAACTGGCCCTTTGGAAATATTGTGATAGGACAACAAAAAAACAAAACGCAAAAACACACTCTCTAAGGCTGCAAAATGCTTCCTTTACCGCAAGGGCTGTATTTATGGATTAGGCCTACCAGAGGTCCCCCCTCACTGACCGACATGAGGTGTAAGGCCAGAGAGGGTGGAAAAGGTCCATCCTGACCGGCCCTGCATTAGGGGCCATGAATTCAATAAGAATATTAATTAGCATTGGCACAAGAATGAATCTAATATCACAAGAAATTTGACCCTAGCTCTAAATTGGTTTCCAACCTTACTGACTATGTTACTAAGTACTAACATTTCAATCCAAAAAGGAATTTTTATTGTTTTCTTAACTGGTGTTGCTTGTCCTTTAGCTTGCCAACTATCGTTGTTAGTAAATTCACCTCTATGGATAGTGTAATAGCGACATATTTCCAATTCCTGCGCTCTGACTTTGTGACCTGTTTCATCCTGTTATTTATTTATTTTTGTTACCTTACCATCAACATACATGAAATCTGATTTTACATCATAATGCATTCATGTTCCTTATACAGCTGGCAGTGCGGATTTTTTTTTCTGAAGAATTTATAATAAATCATTCACACCAAAACATTTCTTGTACTGTTTGCTAAATTTAACAGCTCCTGGATACAGCTTTAAAGAACCAGTAAAACCAAAACGCAAATATACAATTTGAATGTATATTATTTGTAATATACAGTATAGTATATGTAATATATAGTACCAGCAATCATACACATTCCCTTTCCTGCATCTAACATTTTGCATATTAAAGCGATGCCCCAAAACAACACAAGTGTTCCACAATAATTGCAAGGAATACAGCAAGGTGGATTACAAAGCTTCGGGACTTCCAGATGTGATGATACATAACCCCAGGCACAAGCTGGTTAATGTTGCTTGGCAGCAATAGTTGACAGTAGGAAAAGTGACACAGGTGAATGTATATTCTTATTTATAAAGCACCACCAAGTTATGCAGTGCTGTACAAATCAGCAATACAGTCATAATACAGGCAATAAGGCAACTCAGAAGAAAAGGTTACTTACCAAAAGTTTGAATGCACATCAGTATGAGGTCATCTAAACTGGCTCCTTTAGTGAGTTTTCCAAGAGGCATCATCACCCGCAAGTGAGTAGAAGGAGCTAGCTTTGGATGGGTTGTTGAATGGATAATCTGTTTCAGCTCCAGTGCAAGTTTAGGGATAGTGGAACAGCCATGAGCAGGTCTGCTGTAAACAGAATGAAAAGAAGGGCTGATAATCACAGCATTGGAAATTATTGGACTATAAGCAGGGACTTGAAAAGGTCTACACACTCTAAGACGGGGGAGTAAGATTAAATCCATTCACTTCATCCTCCTACATACTCACCAATTTTCAAAGGCTGAAAGCAATGCAGAGTATTGGAGCATATATACATATTCAAATGGAAAATGGTAAAGGATTGATTTTTTTAAAGGAGTTCATTATTATGCTTATGTAAATGTAGTCGCATGGACAGTACTCTGAATGATGAAGTTGCAGCCAGCCTGACAACCGTCAGACCAAGCTTAACAAATAAAGACTGTTCAACTAATGCTGTACTAAAGATCCCAGAATTTTCTGCCATTATGAATTCTCAGCTATATACAGACTGAGCATGCTGGATGGATGTTCATTTCTCAATGCCTGGAGGACTACTGAATTCAGGCGTGTGACTACTAGGGTCACGGTGGTGTTGGCTCAGGCTGGCCACAATTGCACCTATGGTAGGTACAGGGCCCTTGACAGGCCTTCAGCATCTGTAAAATGGGGTAGGGGGATAGTAGGGACGGTACTGATTCTGCTCCAGGACCCTGGGGTGCCTAGTTATGCCACTGAGTAAACTTAGATGTACTTGCCAATATTTGCTGGAGAGTTAACAGGGGTTGTTCATTACCCACGGTGATAGTCTTGGCAGGGGTAGAACTTCAGGGAAACAGGCTCCCTCACCCCCCACCCCCACTACAAGGGTCACAGCAGTGGTGCCCAGGCCCCCTGGAGCATAGGGCCCAGTCACCACAACTGCCACAATCCCTATAGGTATGCCAATGAGACTTGAGATCCTCCTGCTACCACAATATCACACTATGCTCAAGCAGGTGGGTTGGCGCTGGCCAGATGGGAGGAGGCAGGGGCGATTGATACATAGGTGGCCATGCAGCACCTCCTGGATCCTGGCACATGACTGCCACCTGCACCTAGAGATAAGGTGTGCCCAAGTTTGCACTTGATTACCTGACATTTCCTAACCCAACACTTCATCAAGAATAATATAGTAAATAACTATGTATGTATGT
>WMED01003204.1:0-22651 GCA_019650415.1 Pipa parva
TGCACGATAGTGCTGTTTGTTGCGCTTCTTTTCAGGGACAACCAATCCCAAACTTTTTGTAAAGATGTAGGGCTGATAGAAATGAGCAGAGGTGCAGAGCAACCTGCTCACTACAGGGAGAAGTTAGATTGAAAAGAATTTGATTGTCTTTAGGCAAATGCATTTATTTGTATGGTACATGCACTCACACACAAGAAATCTGTTCATGTGAATATAAGCACAATCCAAACCACTGGCGTAACTACAGGGGTTGCAGCAGTTGCTGTGAGCCCAGTCAGCCCTTCTGTGACCCCTGTAATGAACATGGGAAGAGGGGGCTCCTGTGTCAATTGTGCACTAGCCCACGAGAGGGGGCCTGGTGAATCCATGGAGCATTAGTTCTCTAATCTGCTGATTATAGAAAATTCTCACACATTAAAAGAAAGTTTCCTTGAAAGGAAACTTCATATTCAGCTGTCTTTGTTCTCTGGCAATTCTGCACATATTTTCTAAGCCTTGAGTGGTGTCTTCTCTTTCCACTTTCCTCTTAATTTCTTAGAGAACTATTTCATTTCTCTTTTAGTCATTTATTCTATTCTCCTCCATGCCCATAACACACCTTTTCTCCACCCCATACCTGTAAAGCTTCTTAGGTAGCACAAAATGTCATTGGATGGGTGGAAGTATACTACATGGTCATTCTTGGAACCTCCTGCAGTTCTTGGACCTGCAACAAATCAAACTGTGCCTTAATGTGTAAAGCAAACTAATTAGTCTAATTGCAAGACAAGAGAGTAACCATGGTGTAAGTAGGAAGATAAATCAGTAGTCTTGGTGGACTGAATTATCTACTGATGACTTTGCCCATTAGATTTTCAGTGGGTGATCTGATTGTTCAGCAAGGAACTTGGTTAAGAACTGGAGCTCACCAATGAAAAAGATAATAGATAGTATTCAGTAACTCAACAAAGTTACAGACTATAGGGGTAGAGCAATCAAAAATAGACCAGGGGACCTATATATGAGATTTATTGAGCATCATGTACCTAAACGAACTGCAGATATTTCTCCCTTCTGTGTTTCTACATAGGACATAAAATTATTTTTAGGGTATAATAAAAATACGAACTGGCTGTACGTACTCCATTTTTTGATGGTACAGTTTTTACACATTGGTTATTGATGTGCAACTCCGATTTAGTTCTGGAAATAAAGCATCTGTCTACAAACATTGAAATAAAGAAGCCTTATGTAAAAAATGTGCATTTATACTATATCCGTGACGCACCAAGAGCTGACATAATTAGGAAATGAGTTGATTCTACCACTATCTCAAGGGAAGCAACACATGAATTTATGAATAAATTGCTACTGAAATATTATAAAAATAGAAACATCCAGAAACAATAATGATTGGTAATCTCCTTCAGCTGCAATAGCTCTAATATGAAGGTGACAGTAATTCTTTGATGTGCACAAGGCTTCGACCTTGATATACCCATTCAATGTTATGATATAAGATTGATTCACAAAAGTGACATGTTCTTTTCTAATCCTGCGTGAAAAAAACACTGCAAGTACCCTCAGAAAAAGAACAAAATGCTTCTTGTAGTGGGGGGGGGGGGGGGGGGGGGGGGGGGGGGGGGGGGGGTCACATAGCCTTAAGTTATGTGGTCTGTAGGTCTTTCATTTTGACCCCCCCTAATTTCAGGAGTTAATTACTAATGAGTGGTGACATCAAACTGTCAAAAATTTGCAAGATAACTTAGAAGGCATTTTTGTAAACTTTTGGAGAACTCAATCTATCTTGTATGGCCATCATGGGGCTCAAACATACCTTTAAAAAGGTATCAATAACATTGGGGGTGCAGACAGCTTTAAGTTGAAAAGGATTGTTTTTTTTTTCAAAATTAAGTTTCTTGATTTTAATTTTTTGATACATTAAAGTTTAAAGAACCTTAAGGAAACCCTTTATCAAAAACAAATGAACAGAGGTCTCTATGGTCCACTTTAAACTGTTTGTTTGAGGATGTAGGATTGGTGTGTGTGATTACAGAGTAGACCTTTGCTTTTCCCCCACTCCATATACACTGGAGTTGGGAGGTTAATCATCTAACTTTTGATTTTCTTTCCACACTACTCTGTGTATAGTAGATGGAATGGAAAATGACTTTGTAGGGGTGAGCAGTGTTTATTATAGAAGGTGTCCCAGTGGGAAAGTGAAAAACAGACTTTATAAAGCATCCCTGTTTTCCATCCTCCCTTTTCTCTTTTATGAATCTCTACTACTCCTCTTTTCTTGGGGTATTAAATGAGGGCAATTTAAATGTGCCTGTAAACTTTGAGTCCAACCCATTGTAATCTAGGATACCCGTGGTGACTTCTCTTCACTCATGATATAGATGAGGTCCTAGGGGCAGATACAAGAAAACACTGGTCCATTGTATGTAAAGCAGTCCTTTAGGTCTACATCACCTGAAGCCTTGTTTTAGTACAAATGAAGGAAAAGCTGCTAATAGATCTTATTTATAAGACTGGATCCTTCTTATTACTTAGGATAGCTTTGTATAAGACAAGGGGTTGTACCCTGTAAACACTTAGTCGTGCCTGGAGGAGCAAATAATTTCTTGCATGGGTATTTTATATTATATTTTCTTTTTCTGGACTGCTTTATGGGGGAGCTTCACTTTGGGTCACGATGCTCTGATAGTTGCAAATTCACTACTCTCTATTTAATAAGGTCCGCCTTCCCGTAGCGACGAAGTGAATACTGTCAGACGCAATTCCATGTGTAGTTTCGCATAGTCAGCCGGTCAGTATGATCCCTACCATCAACCTCTAATGCTCACAACTGGCTGAAGAAGCAACAAAAATAGTCAATTTTCTCTCCTCTTGATTCTCTACAAGTACATATTATACTGTTCCTGTTTGGATTGTCCAATTTATGAAGCAGAGACAATGTAAATATATTTTATAAGAAATAGCCTTTATTTCTTGGGCAGTAGAAGGCTTTTTTTTTTCTTTTAAAACATAATTTCTCTGGCACTAAAGCTGTATAAAATCCACTTGTATTTGTTTCATTAAAATAAGGATCCCAAAAAAATACAAAAAAAAATAGCACGGCAGCGCTTACCTGTTCCACGCTGTTCAGCGCTTAGTCATTGTCAGCATGCTAATGAACAAACAAACTATTTATAGAGGAATCTCTTAGTAACCACACCCTTCTGGGTACCTGGATATCTTATAACAATGGATGGCATGGCGTGAATATGTACGAACAATGTATAGATTATATATATCATGTATAGATTGAAAGCAAAGTATAAAATAATCAAAGTTATTAAAAAGTGATTATACTTCGTTCAACTCAAGTTAAGTTCTTATATCAAAATCTATAATCTATAGTCAACAGTCAATCAATATATAGTAGCGGTTCTCAACCTGGGGGTCGCACGATCGTCCCACGAGGTCGAGATCCGCTGCGGCACCTGGAAGCGTCCGCAGGACCCTTCTTATAAGGGTTCCTGCTGGGTGACGTCGGCCAAAAACGTCAAAACGTGACGCGAGTACGTGATGACGTTTTGCCCGAACGTCACCACGTGACGCGCATACATGATGACATTCCGGTTGAATGTCACCACGCGACACGCATACGTGATGATGTTCCGGCCGAACATCATCACACTATGCGCAGTGACGTCATGGCCAAGGGTCGCGGTCAGGAAAAGATTGAGAACCGCTGATATATAGTGTTTCCTTTCATCTATTACATTTTATAACTCTATAAACTCCTGGAAGGTGTGTTTACTAAAAAAAAAATCTAATACATAACATAACCTGATATTTCACATTTGAGAAAGTTACAATTATTTGGATGATGGAACAGACAACCAAACTACAATGTATCAATAGATATATATATATATATATATAGATATACAGTATCTATATATATATATATATCTTATAACAACATATTAAATGATTCAATGGTATCGTAACATTTAATCACATGTAATAAACTTACAAAATAGGAAAATTACCAGCAGCCATGTTAAAATATATTATAATACTCTATGAGAGGATCAAAACACATGAAAAATAGTGGTTGGGGAGAGAAAAATAGACAATGATAACAGATGGAAAATATACGAATGGCGACTATTCAAGGGAAATAATGTCAAGGCTTTTTTGCTTTCTTTTAGTCGAATTTACCCTAGGAGCTTGCAGTTCCCGGTGCTTTTTTTTTCCCCGATTTTTACGGATTCAAGAAGAGTGC
This sequence comes from Pipa parva, assembly GCA_019650415.1. Lineage (NCBI taxonomy): Eukaryota > Metazoa > Chordata > Amphibia > Anura > Pipidae > Pipa > Pipa parva. Next base: position 4,259 of record WMED01003204.1, read on the forward strand.
TAACTTATGACTTGTACAATTCCCAGCTCCTACCGCTGCGTAGCAAATCTGCATATCCTTAACAAAAATGTACTCTCCATAACGCACGTTACACAGTCACGAAGGTACCATAGAAAAATATAAAGATCAGAGGGACTTTGGGATTCCTACTATGGCAGTGCTCATAATGATATATACCTTTGTTTAAGTAGAACCTAGATATGTGTTTGGACCTCCCCTATTGTGTTTTTTGGTTTTGATTCATCATTGTTTTGTTTAGTTTCTGATTTTTTTTTTTTATTGCCAAACGGTTTTGGTTGTGGAATTCTGTTCTGTATCTTTGTATCAAAATTCTATAGTGTTTGAAGTCATTTCATTGTTATAAGGACCTGCATGTTGTTTGCTTTTACTAATACGTTGCAAAACCAAACATACATTAGATGGCACTGTCCTGGAATTAAGCCCTCCTACTTACCCTTAAAGGAGAACTATAGTCAAATTACAACTTTACATATGCAGTACTATACCTTAGTAAGAAGCATTTCTTCCCAGTAGATGATTCATGTGCATCAGAATGATTGATTAGGCAGCACTGATAAACTCCTGCACCCGGAAATGTGTGTGATATAACTGCTTAACACGAGAAGAAAAAGCTGCCTGACTGCTATTGGTTAACCAGTGTGCAGGCCTTTTGGCCTCATCAGCCATGCTTTGTTTGCATTCCTGGAATGCAGCAAATTACAGAGATGTTGGCTTGGGAAAGCTAACTTGTGCTCAGTTGTTAAGTAGTAAGTAAGGAAAAAATGTGCGGGGAAGGGTACCATTTCATGGAAAACTGGCTGGTAAACATCACCACATCACACACACATTTCCTGGTGCAGGAGTTTTCCAGTGTTGTTTCATCTGAAGCAGGATGATTTATTACACATCTACTGGGGATAAACGCTTCACACTAAGGTATAGTACTGTATATGTAAAGGTGTAATCTGATTATAGTTCCCTTTTAACGTATTATTGATGACATAGGACATAATTTAAGAGCTTTGTGTGGGAAAAGTGCTTAGCTTGTTCTCCTTCCCTAAAAAAAAAAAATATACTGAAAATAGCTTTCAAAATAAAAGCTAAATATGCCCACCCACAAAATGAAAATAATTGGAGGTGGATTTCAACCAATCATGATGTAAGAAACTGGGAGAAACCCAGATGATCACCAAAACATTTCTCTTTCAATTCTGGATTTGTTAGGGCAATTGAAGTGATTTTGATATTTAGATGTTGAACTTGGTAGTTTTGTATTCACTTTGAGTCACTTAGCTAAAGCACTTCATTTCACAACATAATTTAATCTGCAAGTATATAATAAGAGGTTTAGTAGTTAGTTGGTGTGGCCTAAGTTGAAAATCCAAACAGTTTACAGTTTGGAGTTGGATTTTTAGATTAATAGTAGATAGGCTCTGCTCTTCTGGTCATTTCACAATAATTTTATTAGATCCTGCATGTGTTGTGCTGAATGTATGTGAAGAAAATCCCATTACGGGCAGACTTTCTGCATTATAGGTTTTTACTGTCTCATGCCTTAACTCCTCTCTCTCCCTAACCAAACAATCCTATTACAGAACTCTCATAAAACAGAATAAATCAAATTCCCATGTTCTGTTTTCCATTTTCAACACCCTTCTATGTCCCTTACCCTCAGGAATGCAAACCCCATCACACTCCTCACAAGATTTTGCTGACTTCTTTAGAAATAAAATTGATAACATCCGCAACCAGATAGCTGTTCCTCCTAATAAAACAGACATTATTCTACTGACGCCCCCATCTGAGTTTCTGAATTCTTTTTCTCCTGCTACAAACTCTGAAGTTTCTCAGCTTCTCTCTTCCATCTATGTCACTACATGCTTGCTTGACCCCGTGCCTTCTTCTTTAATTAAGTGATGTGATTCTGCCCTTGTGCTAGCCCTGACGCACTTGTTCAACTCTTCCCTGTCCTTTGGAATTTTTTATTCTTCATTTAAACAGGCCTGCATTAAACCCATCCTGAAAAAAGCTACACTGGTCTCTGCATGTCTCACTAACTACCATCCTGTCTCTCTCATGGCTTAGGCTTCTAAACTTCTAGAACATCTTGTTTGTACCCGCCTTACTAACTATCTGCATGTGCACCATTCTCTGGACCCTTTGCAGTCTGGTTTTAGGCCAGGGCACTCTGCAGAGACTGCTCTGTGTAAACTTGCAAATGATCTCCAGGGTTGCAAAGTCAACAGCCACTTTTCTGTTCTAATTCTCCTAGACCTTTCCTCTGTATTTGACACTGTTGATCACTCCTTTCTTATTCAAATTCTCCATGCACTTGGGATCCATAATCAAGCTGCATCTTTGCTGGCTTCCTATCTTTCTGATTGCTCCTTTTTTATCTCCCATGCTAATGATATCTCTTATCCTGTCCCGCTTAGGGTGGGAGTGCCCCAAGGCTCCATCCTTGGCCCCCTCCTGTTCTCCCTGGGTGATATCATCAATTCATTTGGTCTTCAGTATGACTTGTATGGAGATGACACTCAAATCTACTAATCCACTCCTGTACTGACACTTGAAATAAAGACTCAAATTTCCAACTGTCTCCTGGCAATCTCCTGGCCAAGCGCCAGCTCAAATTCTTTCTCGCTAAAACTGAATTGATTATTTTTCTACCCAAACCTAGACCCACAGTTGCAACTTTATTATGGGAAATTTGTCGCAATGTTACCTTTAAAAAATTATCGCGACTTTGCAATGGGGAAACTGTCGCGGATTTGGTATGGGAATCCGCTGTTTTAGAATTCGACAGTCGAATTCGCACCTTAGCGAATAACCCCCTTAATCTCATACATGCACTGCAGAAGATGTAAGTGCTGTATAAATAAGAAAAATAAGTAAAATGTTAATTATTAAATAATAACTTTATGTAGGTCCTCTATATATACCACATATATGTATACCCACAGCATTAGGTGCTAAATTTAGGCCCTTATTAAAAAAACAAAAAAACAGGTTGAACAATAAAGCAAAAATATATACGCTTGAGTCGTGATAACAATTTAGAATATATTTCAATTTCATCAAGTATCATCATGCCCTAAGAGGAGCAACAGCTTCCATTTCATATGAATGTGAAAACAAATTACCAAAATTATATTATTAAAAATATTGTATTTGGCCATAGAAAATATGAATGAGTCCAAGGAACTGTAATGACAGTAATTGGCTTCTTGAAATCAACGAGCTGAAACAGTCATGGGGAAGTTGCTCTTGTCTGAGATTTCATTAGTTGTTTTTAATATCAATCTCGACGCTTGACTCAGCAATAAATAATTAATAGGCATATTATCACATTTCCGTACTTATTGGTAACGCAAAGGATGCCGGAAATTCTAGAGAAATCACAGAACGCAATATTGTTTGTGTAAGAAAGACTTACTTTAATACATTAATATTTTCAGTATTAATAATAAAAAGGATCTACTGCAAATATTTGTGGAGGGATTACGGGGCAATAGAACAAGGTAGGTAAAGGGACATATAGTTTCCAAGAGGAGGAGTTTCATCTGAAAAGGAAGGAGGAGTTTTAATGCAAAGGGGTATTGATCTAAGACTGACCAGGCAAATACTCCACAGATATGTTAGTTTGGACATCAGGCTGCCCTTTCTAGCCCTTTAATTGACCTTGGTTAAACAATGGTATTGTGCATAGAGAAATTCAGATCCTATCTAGGTCATTAGCCCTCCAAAAATGGAGCTTTGTGACAAGAGTGGCCAGTACTAATGAATTATAACAAGATTCTGTGGGAAAAGGTGTTCATGGTGAATCAAATGTTTTCTGAGAAGATTTCCAGGTCTGCTATTAAAATGAGTATTTTGGCAATGTAACATTCAATTTTATCTTTAAATGCACCTTTAAAATATTGGGATGAGCTTACATACCATGGAGTCTTCTGTTAGGTCTATATAGGCCAGACCTTGTAATGGTATACCTCACAGTTTGAAACTCACCCTGCAATGGGTAGCAGTGCACCCCATCAAAGACTGTAGTAGACCTAGGTGACCAAGGAACTGAGTCTGAGGGGTTGGTTAGGGGTAGGATAACATGGTAGATTGCTTTGGATGGATAAAGAATTTCATTATCTTCTCCTCTTCCATGTAGCAGACAATTACCGTGCAGTGCTGCAGGGACCAATGAGAAGCATGTCTCACCAGGAAGTAGTAATGTTTAAATGGTGAGACCTGCTTCCCATTGGTTTCCCAACTGCTTCAGACTGACTGAGAAGAGGAGAAAAATGAAGACAATAGAGCCGCAGCTGGGGGCAGCGCAGTTGTTAAACAGCTAGTTTCTTCGGTCAATTTTTATTATTATTTTTTTTTTTTAATGTATACTACAAGCATGGTTTACATGAATTCAATTTAATTGTTATATTTTTTTCCTTTTTATATTTAGAACCAAGACTTCTCCTTTAATACAAGAACGGGAGATGAATGAATTCCCTTTTCTACGCTTCCCTGAAATATAGATCCTGAATGACAAATACAACCATGGAAACAGCGTATTCGATTCCAACTTTTGTTTCTCTGCCTGCCGAGCAACTCTAACTAAAGGATCAGAGTCAGAACAAAGATAAAGAACATGTATTTTTTTTTTTACTTACCAAAAATAAAGGATTCTCACTGTTTTCATAATAACAAATGCAGACATCCGGTGGCATTGGTCCAAGTCAACATATTGTTGGCAGGCAATGCTAAAGTGCCATGGGGTTGTGCTGTGTTGAGAACATGTTTTGTTGACCTTCTTAGAGTGCATCTTTTGCCTCATCCTCCTCTTTACTAAGTACCTTCCATAGCTAACGAGGACCCCACTGACCCTATGTATCTTGAGTTTTTCTACTTTTATTTTTTTTAATATTTTTATTATTATTAATAATATTTTTTTTTTTTTGTGCTTAAACATTCCTGCCCCCTGGTCTATAGAATTTGCTTTTAACTAAAACAATATCAAGTGAGAAGTAAACATGCTTTCATAGATAATGACTTGCTAATTGCAATTTGATTATGCCCTTGGCTTGATGAGTCAGCAAGCACTGGGGAAAAAAAAACAAGTAAATAATCAAATAATGGGAGATAAATATATATATTTCTGTATTGTTGGCATGTGTCACGAATTCTAGCGTTATTCTTCTCCGCTGAGATTGTTTTCTAAAGTTTTCACTAACCTTCAGAATTTAGTAAATTCACAGAACAAAAATTTTAAACACACACCAATAAGCAAAAAACAAAAAAATCTCATTTCTATCAGGACAACATAGTAACATAGTAACATAGTTTATAAGGCTGAAAAAAGACACAAGTCCATCCAGTTCAGCCTATTTTCCTGCAATGTTGATCCAGAGGAAGGCAAAAAACCCATGAGGCAAGAGCCAATTATCCTCATATTAGGGGAAAAAATTCCTTCCCGACTCCAAATATGGCAAGATCAATATCAATAAACATTGATGCATTGACAGGGACTTAGAAAAATTGACAGAACCATCTCCATCTGGGATAATGGCTTTTCGCCACCACCCTCAATCATGACAGATTGGTATCAGCTACATTTTCCCCATATTTAGCGGTATGTTGATATCAATATTATTATTTATTCATTCTTATATAGCGCTACTATTTTACGCAGCGCTTTACAGAGATTCATCATCTGCCCCATGGAGCTTACAATCTTGTTTCCCTAATTTGTCACACACACAGAGATGTATGTTTTTGGATTGTGGGAGGAAACCCACACAAGTGTGGGGAGAACATACAAACTCCATGCAGATGAAGTTCAGGGTGGAATTGAACCTAGGACCTCAGTGCTACAAGGCAGCAGTGATAAACACTGAGCCACCACACTGCCCACTGAGCCACCACATTGCCCACTGAGCCACCACATTGCCCACTGAGCCACCACATTGCCCACTGAGCCACCACACTGCCCAAAAAAATTTAAATATTTTTCGACTTTGCTCAATATACCCCACAGTCTATAACTGTGGAAATTAGTGAACCAGTTGTTGGCTGAATTGACGAGGGGTAAAGTATTCGGCATTAGTAGTAGCGGCAAGTACTTTACTGCCATTTTCTGGAGACTTGCCCTTTGCGCCACCAATAAAAATACATAGGAAAAATGTATTTTTTTTTTCAATAAAATGACTTACATATAAATCTAAAGTGTAAGTAAAGTTATTGAACAAACTATACATATATATTATATTTATAATGTATAAAGATAAACTGAAACATTGAAAAGTAAAAACGATTTTGTGTTTTTCAGTTCTCACCTCTTAATCTTGTAACCTGTCTCCCCTGCATTTCTGTGTGTACTTGCTTCCTGTAATAGTGCTGAGAAGCCACGCCCCCTAATGAGGTCACACAATGACTCATTCTGCTAGTCCAGGGGTCGGCAATCTTCTCCGAGGAGGGAGCCATTTCTCTCCCTCCTCCACCTCTGCCAATTGATCGGGAGCCGCACAGAGGGAGGAGCTTTTGGGGTCCTGATCACATGACCTTTGATGTCCCATCACAAGAGATGTCAAAGGCCAGGAGTGGGTGAGAGGGCAGCTCAGTCAGAGCCGCACGCCGCGGCAAAAGAGCCAAATGTGGCTCGTGAGCCACGGTTTGCCGACCGCTGTGCTAGTGCATGCTTAGTAATCTGATACTTTCCTCTCACTGCTACAATGCTGCAGCTCTGAATTCTGACTAGGAAGGAGTCAGTTTTTTAAGACAGAGAATGTGAGGGGTGGGGGTGTGGCCTTCGCCACTACAGGAAGGAGGAATATTTTTCAGAGGGATTACAAGTGCTGCACAGTGAAGAATTGAGAGAGGATTTTACTAATTGTTTTTTCACTTTACAATATTTTAATGGGGCAAACTTTATAGATAGGGTTTACTTACACTTTAAATCAGAGACTAGAGAACCCTTTTATCAACATGGAATACATGTACAAGGAATCCAATCACAGTGAATTCCTAATGCACCATATATCTTGATAAAACAAGCAAACACGGTTTAAACTGATGTTCATTTTAACAAATGGCTTATGAAGAATTATGGGATTCAGAGAAACAGTTTTCTACACTTTGTATTAATGATCTTTTTCAGTTCAGGCATCCTTTTTCGAGATCATCGAATCATTGTAAATGAATCTAAATAAAGTAGATGGTCTACAGTAGTATTCTACTACTCCCTGTGTGTTTCTTGTACTAGGGAAGTTCCAGAATAAACAAAGAAATGTTTTTCCTATGAGAAATACAAACAAATCTATATGGATGTATTTATGTAACTAATAGCAAAAGCTGGTTGTATTTATGCTATAAAATCAAAGCCATTCAAGGGGAGGGAATCCTGCTTGTGCAACTGCAGAGGCGCCTTCTTAGGCCAGGGGGATCCACTAATATCTATAATGAATTTGTTCCCCAGTGGTAGTCTTGAACAAAGGTCTGCTGCTGATTCTGTCCACCGAGGAGTCATTTGGATTGTTATGCTATTATGATGTCAATGATGTCATTGCTAAGGATTCTGTACACAATTTAATGGAGCTCAGGTGCTAACTTCAAGCCAGGCTTAAAGGTCTAATTCATGTTCAGCTTTCAGAATTAGTAAACAGGAGAATATCATTCATATTACTGTGGGCGAGCTAAATCCAGATTTTGGACTGGGCAGAGATATCATTTGAATTCTCTTACACAAGTGCCAGCAGTGGCATTTCAGAACTCTAATTTGTATTTAATCAGTGCAGAGATCTCCAGCCTTCCTGAAAGAGGATGGCGGATATGTGCGTTAAAATCTGTAACAGGGCTGCAGGTTATTGATCCTTTCATTACTTACCTACAAAGCCTAGTTCAAATATAAAGTGACCTGCTAGACACAGACTAGGAAAGGAGAAAAAAAATCACCAAGAAAGATAAAGACAGCTTCCCTTTTAATAATAATAATTAAATTAATCATTTTGATTATGTGTTGGCACATATGCACATGGTTTTGAGGGAGAACTGCCTTGGGTGAGTGTCAGGTAAAATTTGAAAGCTAGGAATGACAGCCTTCGGCTCAAACAAGGAGTATTAATGGTTTTGATGAGGATAGGGAAGAGGTAATAGGTAGGAATTAAGCAGAGGAGGTCCCTGGAGACAACAGAGTCCTACAGATTTACTCAAAAGAGATGCCTCATAAGTACCTGTACTTTATTATTTGTGTTTCTTTTCTTGATATTCAAAGTTATATTAAAATAGATATTTGCACCATTATTCTTGGCTAAGCATGACATAGCTAGAACCCTACCGTTAGGCTTTGTCATTCTCCAGACAGTAAGGAATTTCTGTTCCTTTGGAGCTGAATGACTGAGCAAGCTGGACAGATGTAAGCTCTGTGGTCTAGTAGTAAATCGGATTTTTTTAATGGTATTTTCAGTTGGTTTTTTTTCTCTCTCTCTTTTTACCATTTACTGAGACTTTAAAAATCCTCCCAACATATAATCTGTTAAGACTGTGTGCAAACAATAAACAACTGGATGAATAAAAGTGTAGCAGGTGGCACGATTTGGTGGAGAATGCAGTATGGTGCATGAATAATTACATAATCGGTCTTTGTTTTTATAAGGTCACCGCCCCCGCCTCAAATGGGAATTGTGTCTGAAATGCCACCAAACGTTATACAAACGCATCCCATATCGCTAGTCCATTCAGTTCGTTAATTACGGAAAAAAACGAAATTTGACTAAATAAAATATATTTCTGTTAATGAGCAATCATTCATTTACCTTAAAGCATTTACACCAAAAATATAATTAGAAAACGGGCTCATGTTATGTAGTCCCGCCTCTCTTTGTCTCCCAAAGCGATGGGTTTTATTTTCTACATTATAAATGACTCGTTCTGTGTACATGTTATTTGATGTATGTACAAATCCGTGTTAATTAGTTTGGTTTTAAAAAGCAACATTTCAGTATTTTTTTTTTTTTTTTTTTTTAAGCGTACATATATTAACATAATCTGTCTGCTCCCTCCTTCTAATCAAAAGACTGAGTTATTTTATTGTGGAACATTTATTGGCAGCAGAAAGTGAAGAACACAGTCCTACTCCTACTGAATGCAAAGATAGCTGCTTGGAAAGATGTTCCTCTAAACAGCAGGGCATGTCACTGAAACCTTCCCACCCACTCTCTTTTAGTAAGCAAGCCAAGTACCAGAGAAAACAGACTGAATCATATTGACTTTCCCACCACTTGGTTTCATGCTCATACCAAAAATATTACTTTGTGATTTGCAAATAAAGTTCTTTAGCCTTCTGGTAACGTCAGCTTACATAACAAGGCATACTAACATAGAGGTGACAAGGTCAGGAGTACAATGATTCCATATTAACAATTCGTAAATTCCCTTATATACAAAGGATTTGGGGACCATTTATTATTACAGTGATGTCGTACATTTTAGTTCTGATTATCTCAGCAACTCCATGTTTTGGAAACTGAAACGGAGGCAGGTCAGGCATTGGATTCTAACTCAAAACCATTCAGGTAAATATCAAATAAATCACGCAACTGCTTTACCAGATATATGATTTGGGATCATCCCATTTACTGAAACACTGTTGCTACAAAAATATCCAATAACAAATTTTGGGGCGGCTTATGTATATAAGGCGTTTGTATCTCTATTAATATAATAATCAAGGAAATCTCTTATCATCCAATGCAGAGTGAGTGAATAATCTATGAATATATTCTTTTTTTAGCTAAATTTACATCCATCTCATCTTTTTATCCCACCAGTGTACACCATTATTGGTCATTCCATTATTATCCATCCGCAGTTGCTTCATCAATCATCGCATATTGTTCACTAGACTTACTGAGGGACCATTCATCTTGTAGATGTCCCAATGGAAGCTTGACATCATTGGCGATTATCACTCTGTAGTTTAGAACGTGACATTCACTAAACTTGCTAGCGTTTGCTCTAATTTTTTTTAGCAATTATAAGTAAATAATATACAGCCCATGGTAAACAAATATAACACTATCACTACACTTCCCACAAAAAGGCTGGTTATATACAGTGTCTATACATATTCCTGAAGGATTGGAAAAGGTTTGATATCTTTGTAAGACCAGAATAATCTTATATTCATTTTATTACACTATCATTTTTTCATAGTGGTTCAATGGTTTTTTAAATAAATGTTATCCATGTCAATAGCTAGTTTGTTGAAATGCTTTCCCAACATTTTTGAAACTTATTTCAACAGATATCTGACAATTTTGATGAGTACAGTCATGTCTACCAGAGTTTGAGGGGGTAACTCAGCAAAGTGCGAACTCACCTTGCGATCCTTCGATTCACCTCGCCAAAACTGTTACGCGCTTGCTTCTCTCCTACACTCTGACATCACCGAACGCTTTAAAGGTACTTTGCCTCACCTCGTGACCACTTGAGTTGCCTCACCGAGTCGAAGTACCTTTAAAGCATTCGGTGATGTCCGCGTGTAGAAGAGAAGTGAGCGCGTAACAGTTTTGGCGAGGTGAATCGAAGGATCGCAAGGTGAGTTTGCACTTTGCTAAATTACCCTCTGAGTCTTTCCCTCAAAAAGATAAAATGTCTCCAATCCCAAGTGATATATTCAAGATAAACAAATTCCAAATCAGTAAGCAACAAGGGAGTCAGTTTACTCATCTCTACACAAACTTCCCACAGGGAGAAGTATTTTACCCATCTAGGGTAGCATCAGATTTACAGAATCCAATGTGCCTTGCTTGTAGGATCATGGGAAAATACAGAAGTGTAAATGCATAGTTACTTATGTAGCTTAATAGGGAGTGGTGTTTTAGACAGAGATGTAGCAATACTGTAGATGTGGCCTTAACAGATTTGGCAAGGCTTTTGAAATTGTGCATCATAAAAGGTTACTGCTAAAACTAATTTTAATTAGTTAATTTGGAGAATTATGTATGTAGATGACAAAAAATATTAATTGATGCATCACAGGCAGAGTGTAGTTGTCAATAGCTCTTGGGCCATGGGTTCTGTATTGAGACCACTTCTCTTTAATTTGTTAAATATTGATTTAGAGCAGTTGTTCTCAAACCTGTCCTCAGGCTTCACTAATAGGGCGAAATTTATTAAATGCGGTATTTACTGCATGCTCGGTATTTACCATCGGGCGATGGTAAATACCGAGCGTGCGGTAAATACCGCGCTTAATAAATTTTTCCCATAGTGTATGTTAAGTGGACATCCACACAGAAGCACAGATGAATCTCTCAGAAGCTTACATCACTTTAAAGTGCACCTGTCACCTCAAAACTCTAATACTAATTTAGGTTGTACTAATGAAATAAATGTTTTTGTAAATATAGATGTATATGTAAAAATGTACCTTTATACAGCGTTTCTCTCTGTCATCTTCCCTGTCAGCCTGACTTTTTATTTCCTGAGTCAGGTTGGGTGGAGCTAAATGATGATTGACATTATAGCTAGATCGTGATTTAAGAGATCTGATTGGAGATACTATAATGTCAATATGGGGATACTGTCAGAAATATAATAGGCAAAAATATCAGGAGAAAATTCAAAAATATTAAATTATAGGAAGAATGATCTAAATTTGGGATAAGGTAGTAAAATAAACAGTGAAGCACAAAACATATCTGTTAGTAAATCCATATGTGTTCTAGACCAGCGCTCCCCAGGACCTTTGCTGATCGGGGACCAGTTCCCTTATCAGTAAAGGGTTGACAGACCAAAGGTTGGTGGTTGGAGTAATGAGACTCCATTGTGTTCATCACCACCATGCGGCCTGGTACCAAGGGTTCCAGTGGTTGAGGTGCCCTGTACTAGACTATAGGGGGTAATTCAGCAAAGAGCAAACTTACCCTCTGATCCTTCGCATCAGTACGCAGAGACTGTTATGGGTTTGCAGAGTCCTGCACGTGGACATCAGCGAATGGTTTAAAGGGATTCCAGTCTCACGAGGTGTCTTGAGTAGAGCCTCGTGAGTCTCACTGAGACTGGAATCTCTTTAAAGTGTTCACTGATGTCCGTGTGCAGGACTCAGCAAACGCATAACAGTCTCTGCGTATTGAAGCAAAGGATCGGAGGGTAAGTTCGCTCTTTGCTAAATTACCCCCATATGTCATTTGACAAGTAAAATGGGTAGATTGTTCTTTATCTGACATCACATTTCAGAAAGGGTCAACACAATTTATGGACTTTTCACAAGTTTAATGTATGTTATTAACCCCAGGGAAATGCTGTGTCACACTCTTATAGGACATACTGTAGGTTACAACTCTCTGACAAAAATTTCCACCATTCCACAACAGCTTCATTTGTAGAAGAATCCAGTGATTGCACTGAGGCTGGAGATGTCTACAATGTTTTGAGTTGGAACAACCAGGTATTGAAGATTATTCTGATACCACAGATAGTATTTGTGTTCATCTATAGGCTGGTTTCCCAAACCTGCCAGTAAGTATGATGCTTCTATAGGTCTCCTTTCTGGCATACGTTCATTATTTGAATTACCATTAAGTGAACATTTGAAATCACATGCTCGTAATGAAGAAGACCTGTAGAGAGGTATAAATGACAAATACATTTAGTGGTAATGATCATACTTTCCACAGCTAAAGAATTTAGTTTGTTTATCAGTCAGAAAGAACAGTAAGGCAAGAGACCATTAGTCAAAGTAAACACACATTTAATCTTGATTTCCAATTGGCTGCCCTCCAGTAAACCATGATAGAAATAGCAGGTTTTCCTAGCACATGTAGATTTAGCATATGTACTTATAGCCATGCGAAGGCCAATTAATTTATCTTTGCTATATCAAAATTTTGTACCAAACATTGAGGGGGTTATTCACTAAAGTCTGAATAAAGGTATTTATTGTCATTAGTAAAACTGTTCTGACCAAATTATTGGTTATTTACCCACAGTTGGATACATTTTCAAAAGAGATCAGTGATAACAATATTGCTATTAAAAGGAATGGGGACCAGCATTGAAAACACTGGAAAATGTGCTGGTTTTAATGGATCGAGATTTAACGTTATTGATATTTTCTGATATCAGTCATTTTATATAAACCCTTTAGAAATCAATGTCCTTTCTCTGTTCCTTTATTAATATACGCCTATTGCCAGTATGAAGAGTTAATATAGATAAGGTATATTTATAGTGACACTGTCCTTTCTCTTGATAATTCATTCCTATTGCCAGTATGTTGTCATTAGGTTATAAAAATATAGTTATAGTGACATTGTCAGGGGAATTCATCAACAAGGGCAACTGTTTACATAGGTCTAGTAACCCATAGCAACCAATCAGCAGTCAGCATTCTCTGGTATAAGGAAGCAAGAATAATAAAACACTACTTTTGATTGGTTGCTCTTGGTTTCTAGACCTCTTTAAAGTTTGCTACTGTTGATGATTTTCCCTGTGCCCCTGAAACAAATTAATGTGAATATGACATTATTATATTACAATACGCCTAATCAAACTAAATTATCTACAATATACCATTGCTATTATTCACCTGACTATGCACTAAAAGTACTAATTGACAATTCAGGATAATTTGCCCTGTTGGTACACCAATGCCCTGTTTCAGGAATACTCACAATTGACTTTGGGAGGTGAATTCACTTTTTGATGAACATGGCGTCCAAATTGTCAAAGCTGGGATTGAAATGAATGGATTTCTGGGCAGTTTTAAAAGAATAGTTCACTTTCAGCTTTCTTTTTGGTCTGGCAAGTCAAACACATGCACATTAGAGGGGGGTCATTCTGTTAAACAGTAGTCAGCTTCTTCTTGTCTTTGGTTGACAGTGTCATCTGCTTTTATATACTTCCAATGTCATCAGTGACATCACCAGTGAACCGCCCACTTCTTTCTTTCTGGCTATTTGACAGTCATGTATTAGTCCACCACTAGCTATCCAATAGGGTTTTAGGAGGAGGACTGAGGGATCAAGACTCTAAGCCAGGACCGAGGACTATGGGATAGTACCCTCAAATGAGAATGGGGCCCTGAGCAAAACTGAAAGTGGGGGCCCAAATGATGTTATGTTTATCTGACAGAGAGAATGTACAGAAAGAGTCTGTTTGTAGCTGGGCCCTCTCCCCTAGATATTTGTGGGCCCAGGCGATTGCCAAGTTTTTCCTCCCCCCAAAACTGGTATGAGATTGCAGAAAAATGATGTAGAATACAAGGAAATCATAAAGACAGAAGAGATGAGTACTGAACCAAGAAGGACAATATTCTATTAGTGGGCTTTGGTCTCGTTTCCTGGTGGGTCCCTGACCGCTCATTTCCTGTTGGGACCCAGCACTGCAATCCAACACTGCAAGCACAAGTAGTGTTCCAAAAAGGGACCCCTTCCATTATAAGCAGAGGCTTATGCTTGGGGGAGCTCTTCTGGGTGAAGCAATTTACATTTAAACATTCATAAGAGATTATCTATTTACTCTAGAGTGGCAGAGTCAATTATAATCAATTTTTCTGTTTTATTTCTATATAATAATAACTACAGACGATAGTATTAGACAGTATTGAATGAATGAAATTGTTATAATTATGATTGTAAAAATAAATGTCTTTGTTTTCTCTATTTCTCATGCTAAAGAACACATTCCCTTTGGCCCAGTTTAAATTGATCTTATTGGTTGCCCAGTAAAAAAAATCACCTGATTAATAGCTACCTTTTCCTTGGGTAGAATTCAAAGATTTCAGTCTGCATTGCCAAATGTTAACCAACAGAGACAGACCGATCAAAAAGGAGCGTATATCATATTATACCATGTTAAAGAAATATAGCGGCAGCCTACATGAAGAATTTGGGGGATCCTTAATAAATAAACTAAAAGTGTAGACAAACTACATAAACTATATATAAAGACAAGCTTTCTCATAGTGCCTAGAGTCAGCCTTGAGATTAAAAAAAAACCTTTGCTTTTCAAAACCATCTTTTTTTAAAAAAAAAATCATGTTTAGAGACAAAAACTTTATTAAATGGACACTAAAGCTTGTAAATAAAAAAGTGCTTTTTATTTATTGACCACCCAGTCATAAAAACAAGAAGTGAATAAAATGACAGGTTTACGCTTACTGATTCTGCAGAATAATCATAGCAATAGAATTTAAAAAAAGCACTTGGAGCAGAGGCTTCAGCTAATCCTAGCCCCTCCTCCTGTTAACTCTGTACAGGCTGTTACTTGTGTGTAGCATTTGGATTACTAAACAGCTTTTTTACTCTTAGCTGTTTTAGGCTGTACCTTGCACTAAGTTCCCTGAAGCAAGTCAAAGTAATTTATAACTAATTTCAGGAGGGAACCGGCTCAATTAGTTAAAAATGCCCTTGACTAGGGGGACGATTAGTTGAAAACCTATTCTCCAAATGCTTGTTTTTTATTACAATTGCTCTGGCTATTTTGCAAAATTGGTAAACCTAAACCTGTCATTTTATCACTTAATATTAGAATACTAGGTGATCAATAAATAGAAAGGTATTTTAGCATCCCTTACTTAAGTTAAAAAAAAAATATATATATATATATATATATATATATATATATATATATATATATATATACACAAAAATAAAAATCCTGCACTGTCCCTTGAAAGAAACATGCAATTGTTAAGATATTGTCATTACAAATGCTTTGTGGACAACTCCACATTCATCATATTCATATTTTGAATTTTCCAGACCGAGTCATTCGCTGGTACAAAGAGTACACTTACTAATGTATACAAAAATGAAGTGCATCAATTTATGGGATATGTTTAAGCTTACACTGACATGTCGCTGTTCTCTTATAAATATTGTACTCGGAGCTGTAAAATAAAAAGAGGTTTCACTCTGGGCTTTGCCTCGGTACTCTTAAAAGAACGCTAATATTGTTATGACGCAAGTAGCCTTTGTAAAGAGTGCGATGCGGTATGGTAGTTGTATATGTATGCGAGAAGTCCTTTTGTCTTTGTCACTGACGTAAACATCATCCATGAATATGTATATTTAGGCCAGATCCTATAAAAAATCACGTAAAGAAGGATGTCATCTGCATTCAGATCTGAAGAACATGCTTTTCTTTCTCAGTGGAATTAGAAGGACAAATATTTTCTTTTTTAGAAAGCTGATTGTAAATGCAGTTCTAAGGTCTTTCCTAAGATGTATAAATACAGTATATATATTTATTATTGGTTTGCTTTTGGATTGGCTGGTGTTTAAATGAGAACGGAAGTTTGCTTCTACTAAGGATGAAATCTCAGCACTTTGGTTGGCTTACACCCCTTTTCTCTACTTCTTACTGGCTTAACAGTGGATTCCCATAGTAAAGTCCCAACCGCAAAATAGCAAAGTTGCGACAATATTCTCTCATAGCAAATCTGTGACAGCGACAACATCCCATATTGAAGTTGCGACAGTAGCAGTCTTTTGCAAATGTCTTTATCTGGTGAATTCGCACCTATACGCAACAATTCTTTAGTGAATAATCCCCCTCGGTCTTTCCGAGTTTATCGAGCCCCCGAGAGTTTGGCCATAGTAGTATGGCTATCTTTCCATCGAAAAATTAAAAAAATAAATAAATACAGAGATCGAAACACTCGAAAAATCTCACGAGAACAATGCGAGATCTCGCTCGATAAACTGAGAAAGACCAAGAGCGGTCTTTCCGAGTTTAATAAATTTCATAATTAAAAGAATACCTTATACATGATAAAAATGCCAGTAATAACACTTGAAGTAGTTTCTGCTCCTCTTTAAGATCATTTAGTAATGATTTGACAGTGGCATTAGTTACTGATTGCTCTTACACTTACAGAGATAGAGGTATGGCTTCTTTGCTTCTTTAATTCTTATGCAAATACAACAATCAGAGCATAATACCGCTAAGCCCTTTAGCTTACTATTAGACTTGTATTTAAAAGAATGGCATTTATACTGTCAGATTGTGTAACCTGCGATCTGTGACCTTTAAAGATTCCAGCAGGTGAGTCCGCAGCACATGTTCCTTATATACTTACCCTTTGTAATAAAAAAAAAAAGCAATGGATCATATTTATTAGCGAATGCTTAAATACCAACCGTCCTCATCCACACTGCTGCGTGCTTGTCTCATTCTGTATCAGGTTGATTGTACCAGGCCAGCAAATGAAATGAAGCAAGAGCGAGGGGAAAAAATGCAAATTTGCAGGAAACCTGGCATCTGCCTTCAACTTGCCTACAATGACATCTCGACAAAAAAAAAATGCAAATAATCTATTCAAATTGGAAACTGATTTGCAAAAATGATCGAGAAAAATAACAAAAACAAATTTCATAGGAATTTAACATTAAAAGCCCCCAAAGGAACCCCTTAAGAAATAATAAATCCAAAGTAAATGTTGTTACTTTGTTTTTATTTTATAAACAAAATCTCCCCCCCGCTACATTATCATGTTTGTCTGGGAAGTCTCAAAATTGTGGATTAAAGGGAAACTGGCACAGACATATGTTGGGTGCTTTCCATGTTGCTCGTGTAATGAGATGTGTTGTTCAGCATTTTATTATAGTTCTGTGGGTCAGAAACCCAGTTCTCTAGAATTCTACATCCCTCTACCTCCGCCATGAACAGTTCCTCTGTATTTTTGAAACTTAACTAAAATCCTACCTCTTGAAGCGGTAGCTCTGGTTTTCAGGGCTTACTCATGAATGTGAGAATTTGAGTGTGTATTCACATCACTTCGGGTCACGATGCTGCGATAGTTGTGAATGTGCTGTATACCAACACTGGTTTCCAGGTAAAGAACAGCATACAACATTATGATTTCTGCCTTTAGTTCCCCTTTAACAGTTAGGCCAATTTAATAATTGTGTTGTTTATAACAGCATCACAGAGAACAATGTTGCATCCTGTTTACTTAGGTAACAGCGGCAAGCACAGTGTAATTATTAACCAGATATAAGCCCTGTATTTTGATTTTGGTTTTGGTTCTGATTCATTCACCATGGTTTGGTTATGTTTAGGTTCTAGTTTATGGTTTGGTTTCTGATTTTTTTTCATTTAAATCGCAAGACAAAAAAACGTAACATTGTAGCATTGTTTATAAGGCTGAAAAAAAGACACAAGTCCATCCAGTTCAGCCTATTTTCCTGCAATGTTGATCCAGAGGAAGACAAAAAACCAATGAGGAAAGAGCCAATTATCCTCATTTTATGGAAAATTCCTTCTCAACTCCAAATATGGCAATCAGAATAATTCCTTGGATCAAGATCCCACCTCCAGTTATCTAGTAGCCACAACTTGTACTGTTCTTACACTAAAGGATCAGAATAATTCCCTGGATCAAGATCCCACCTCCAGTTATCT
>WMED01003205.1:0-22650 GCA_019650415.1 Pipa parva
CTACTTGAGTAAATGTAACTGAGTAAAAGTAACTAGTTACTACCCGCCTCTGATTATATGTATGCTTTTTTTTGTTTTGGGTTTCAAAAAGAAATGAGGTTTATTGCCCTGTAAAATATATAATGGATAAAAAATATTGTAAGCAAAAAAATAGCAAATAACAAAGCAAGATGTGTTACATACAAAACTGTTGAGAAAAAAATGTAAAGCCAAATTGAACATTGTTTGCATCATGATTATTCTTTAAGAATGGAAAACCGAAATAAAAATGTAATATAAAAAAAAACAACATTGTAAGCATCCAACCATTATATATTTGTAAAATAAATACAGTGTAATTTAAGTTAGTTAAAAAGGCTTACTAACTGATCCTTTGCATTTGTTGTTGCTGTTTTTCTCTTTATGTTCTTAACAAATACAGTTACAAATTTTGACTCAATCCGCTCATTTATTTAGCAATCATATGTTTTACAATGCGAAATGAGTCATACTATATATAAGCTGACATCAAGCTCTTCCTGGTCACTACATTTATATCCGTTATTTAAGTTCACTAAAAAAATTCACAGCACATAAAATATAGTTTAAAAATGTAGCTGCCTTATATATAAAATGACTAGTCACATTTGGAAAAATAAGGTTGGTTGTCCTTACCTGTGATGTATTGATGCTGAAATCTTGAGAGTGATTCAGAGGTTCTTCTGATTTGGTTGTAGAACAGCTCAGTGTCAAGAAGACCTCTCAAATGATGGTCTTATAGAAGTAATTATTTAAAAAAAAATGTCTTGGAGTCACAGGGCCTCCAATCTGGTGTTAAAGAAGATAAAGGGAGGCAACTCCTTTCTAAATGTGTGATTAAACTACTTTTAAATGCCAATGGATCTCATACCTGGTACATGGCCATTCCAAGGAAACTATTGTGATTGGGATGGGTGTTTGAGTCAAGTATAAACAACAAGTGATTGCATGTTGACATTGAAGGGAGGTTTCACTTAATCCTCCCTCTATTGTAATGTTTAAAGAGTTTGACTTTTTCAAGTCAGAATGATTTGTTTTCTTTGTTTTATTACAAATGAATTGGAAGAGGAAAAAATACAAACATTTATACTTTTATAGTAAAATCTATACTTTATACTTACTATAAATTATGTTAAGAATAAAGGTAAGATGTGAGAATCAAAAATAAAATGTGTTTTTTTTTATTCATTAATAAGTCTTACAGTGAAAACTCTAGGAGCTATAAACAGTTTAATGTGAAGGCAAATGTCTACTTCATATATAATCTTAGAAAACCTTAATACAAGAAACTCAATGATTTTTGAAATTATGTTTCTAAAATTTCAAGTCATATGAAACAATCTATTAACTGTCATGATCTTTACAAAATAAAAGTCTGTTAGATATAATGGATAATAAAATAAAATAATACTAGAACTATTTTGATAATATTTTTTTCTAAAAGTAAAATGTTAGGTCGGGTCTAAAATGTATTAAGATGTTTAAAAAATTGTTTATTTTTTAATGAAAATGCTCATTTCTGGAAACTTTTTAGAAGGATAAGGATTCTACACAATGCAGAATTAATATAGGAATGAAAAGCAAGAGAAACTGATCTACATTTTATTACTACCAAAACAATTTGTAGTGCTAAGTATCAACATTAAATTGTATCATGTTGTTAAGTTGTTTCATGTGGAGTCAAAGCAAACTACCTTTTGTCACCATGTCTGATATGCCTTGTAGTAAACAATGAAACCTAACTTTTGGCTGCTACAAATCTACATAGAGGTATAACTACATAATGTGTTATTTTTTAAACCTGATGAAACACAGGATTTTTGACCACTGTTGCTTTCTCTAATAAAGTCATAGTGATCAAACTTTTTAAAAACAATCTCCTGCCTTTCAAATGATAATGGTAAGTGATTAAACACATAACTGTGGTTATTTCATCCAGTTGATCATTAGACAGGGGAGAGATTGAAAGATTGCTAGATTAACATGACTTTAGGATGATGTACCCATTCCTGTCATTTATGAGGACATTAATAGACACCTAGGAGTTCTATGACCATTTACACAGGGCATGGAACTCTGAATTGACTCTCAATATCTTTATAAACTACAAAAAGAGGTACATTATACTTTATAATGCACAAGAACGTTTTGGAAAGCAAATAAAAAACATTTATACCTTGAAACTAATTTTAGCAATTATTGCTAAAACAGCTTTTTCTCATTTCTTTTTTTAGATTCAGATCCTGATTGAGCCATTGTAACACCCAAAATACTTTACTTTAAGGTTGTATGTTATATTGTAGCTTGTTCAGAAAGACTAGTGTACCCATTATACACAAGAACATATTGGCAGTGATAACATATTTCAGAAATTCTGTTGGGTATTGTCTACATTTAACATGATGCACTATAAGGTATGTAGACACAAAACAGAATCATTTGTAGACTTCTCCCTTTTTCTTTATATCACAGAAAATTGTTTATAGCCCTGAAATAATGTTACAGAACATGCAAATAAATAGCTACAAATCCCATGATCCTCTGTGAATTATTTACAACTGGAAGGGTACAGTGGCAGTTTAAGAGATGGAAAGGAAGTTTGGAGAATTGGCTTGGAGAAGATGAAGCACCAGCATGTTTAAAAATTATTTATTTAATATTAAACAGAAAAGGCGAGTTATGGTTGCTTTAAGTTATAATCGTATAGTTCTGATGTCAAAACTAACTGTTTATAACGTTATAATTTACAAGTAGGTCCATGTACTTCCTGTGTGTACTGAGTATATTGAGTGAAAGATCCCCTTTAAACAACAATGATTTAATATCCTTTTATGGTTCCCTTATAAATGATCAAGTGATCTCTTTTATTGTTCATCTGTCTGTGTAGAAAATGTTGGATGAATGCCAAGACCGGAGGAATTGCCAGTTCCTTGTCAATAGCCGATTGTTCGGTTCAGACCCATGTCCAGGAACCAGCAAGTATCTTGTGGTATCTTACAAGTGTAGGCCAAGTAAGTATCCTCTGGTCTGTAAATGACACCTCTTATATCGCTCTAGTCTATGCACCCATGATTCTTTTTTGTTATGAATACAGGTAGACTGGGCCAGTGAAACCCTAGAAAAGTGACTGCAAATCGTGTGATTTGTAGTTAATGCAAAAAATGTAATTTAAGAATAAGACCATATTTATATTTTATTTTTTTAAAGAAAAAAATAATAGACATTTGAAATCAAGTTAAAAGAATAATGCTATCAAGATTAAAAAAAATACTTTACTTATGGGTGAAAACAAAATTTAATCTAAACCATCTACGTTGGTTTAATCAAATTTATATTCGTCCTTAAAAAAAAGTTTAAAGTTATTCCTTGTGCTTGGGAGATTGTTTTTCCTTTTACTTGAAAGACCTTTATTACTTTATTTTAATTTGCAAAATGCAGCAATGGTGTCATGCTTTCTGGTTGGGAGTCAGGTCCCAGTAAAAGTGAGAAAATCTGAGCTATAACCACTTTAAAAGATCAACAGTCCTTTATCTGAGAGGTTTTATATTTCTTTTGATTACTTTAAATGGACCATGGAAGAAATTCCTTCTGTTTTTGTAGGTCTTGTTTTAGTTATTTAAATGAACATAGCAATGAACCTCTATAGCTTACTCCCCACAGATAACCTCTGTTTCTTTTTGCCCTGCCCGCCACAACTCCTGGACTCTGGACAATGTATCTGTTTGTTTGTATAGCAAGCACCCCCACAAGCCAATGGAACAGTTTTTTGAAATGTTATAAAAACTGTGCCCTAGGTAAAATTTTATGCACAAAAAATTTAAATAGGTTAAAATAAAATGTCATAGCAGTAAAAGAATGAAATCAATATAAAAATAATATATTTATTTGACATAAATAATGACAATTAAAAATTACAATTTTACTTTCCCAACCTTTTAAAGCAGTTGACTGACAAATACCCTACAGTTTACCATGCTACACCCCATTGATTTCTATTGAAGAAACATATATTTTGCCAGAGAATATATAGAGGTCTACTTGAGACATTTCTGGAGCCAGGAATGGATGAAGAACCAACCAATAGGACAAGGGCAGAGCTTTTGGGACATCTACTTGAGCATAACATTGTTCTACAAATGACATGTTTGTTGAACAAATAATATTTGTGTAAAACTACTTTTTATACTATAAATAACCACTTACTTTATTGCAATATTTGTCAACATGTTTTCTTTGAGTTAATGTTGGTCTTTGTTGCAGTGTGCTGAATTCAGTCATTTTTTTCATCTGTTGTATAAATAAACACCCACCCAGTCAGTCTTAGCATTATTGTTTATGTCTATAGCTTGGAATATAAAAAAAAGCCCTACAAAGTGATAGTAACTGGGACACTTAGTAGGATCCCTGCATAATCTTCAGGAGCTTTACATTGGAGCTTTTATTCCCAGACTCTTCAGGACTATGGCCTGTATTTAATCTATGTATATATAGGAAATCCCTACCAGATCACAAGAGGAATCTTTCCCTCTACGTACCTATACATGGAGATACATGCATGTGGCTGCCTTATAGGAGAATCTCTAGTTCCTGTTCCCATTGCATACAATCACTTCTGGCAGTAGCGCCCAGTAAGGACAGTTTGTGGTAGAATGGGTAGCAAGCACCCTAAGGAGTTAGTATCAAAAGAGGTATGGACTTGTATGTCTGACCATCAAATATAAAGACTCCAATACTTTGAGTTAACCATTATCCCCTGTAAGTACAATTTCTTAAAAAAAGCTTTAGGTGACTAACCAATACAATTTTCCTTTCAGATGAATACAAGAGTAAGGTGGCATGTGAAGATGACAAGCTAGGACTTACCTGTAAGCGAAACACTGTGATTGCTATATTTTCAGCTGTCTTTGGTCGGCTGCAGGGGGGCAGCTTGGAATGTCCATACCAAAGTCTAGGCCTTCCTTCAGTAGGTAAGAGTTAAGCATTCCATTTATAGAATCTCTGCTTTCCATCCTATGTACTGTCAATGTATTGTAATGTTAATAAAGCAGGTACCCCTAATCAACCTAAAGTCAGCAAGGAGAATAACTGTTCCGTGTAAAGCAGGTCTGACTGTAGTATTTCTTCTACCTGTACATTTCCCAGTGGTCAGCATTTTGTAACATTGCCTGTTGGTACCTTAGATTGATATGTACAGTTTACTCATTACAAGCTATATAATGGCTTAATATATTGCCTTTAATCATATAATGTATTACAGTTGATTAATTGTTTCATAAAATGCCATCAATGTGCTATCAGTACTGTTAATAAAGTAGGTTTGGCCTATTTTCCCCCCTAAAATGTAGTGCACATATCTCAGCAATGCAATATAAAGGTTGTATAAGTGGCTGTTTCTTTATTTTGTAAACCTTTTATCTAGTCTGCTTTAGTGCACAGTGTTTACCTTGGTAGATATCAAGATGTTTTATGTATGTCCCTGAGCATTGTGGAATTTATTTATTTTTGAGTCGTCTACCTATCTTTTAGAGCATCTGAAATGCTGGGACACAAGGGGGGAAATGTATTAAACTGAATTAAGGCAAAAAAAATGGATGCAAAGCAATTTATTATTCACTTTGCAACCATTTTGGGCTAGATGTTATTTTGCCAAAAATCTATGTTTAAGGCCAGGCACAATTAATGTATAAAACGTAGAACCGTTTTAAGACTTATTTTCATAAGTAAAACGAATGGCAGGTGTTAGAGAAGCAGTTACGAATTTATGTAAAAAATGTTAGCAATTGCCTTTTGTGTCCTTTCCTTTTACATTAATGACTGGGTATTGTAAAGAATGAGCCAACATTGTTAATATTTTTGTTCCACAAACCAGTTATTAGTGTAACATAAGGATGCAAAATTGAAGTTGCTAACATGTCCTTTATAATTTCTGGGTCCTTAGTTACCCTTAATTGCAATAACACTTGGGCAACTTTTGTAATGTCCTGCAAAATTGAAAATATATTATGATAATTGTGGTGTATATAGTAACTTTTGCTAGCAGGCTATGGGCATACTCCTCGATTGTCCTGGATTCCCTGGGACATTCCCATTTTTTATGTCCTGTCCCACAGTCCTGAGTCCATGTCCACTGGACCAAAGTTTGCATCAGGACCCACTTGCAAAGCCCTTTGTTTTAATGCTGAGATCATGTGCCGCTACTGTAGATTTGAATGTCCCTCTGCTTTATGTACCATAACTACAACACAGGCCCTATCTGAGCATGTGTGAGCAAGCAGCTCAGTGCGGCTTATATAGTGTAGTGTACCGGCTGGACACTACAAAAATTGGAAAAAAAGGGGTTTATTCATATAATGTATTTTCTGTGGAAAATACCTTCTCTTGTACTAAAGCCCTTATATGTTATACAATAGCTCCATCTAGTGTCAGCCGAAAAATGTATAGTCACAGGTGAAGTATAATTTAGCAGGCTTGAAATGTGTTTAATAATATTCATAAGATAGGAGGGTCCTAGAAATATTATAACAGCGGTTCTCAACCTGTGGGTCATGACCCTGGCGGGGGTCGCATGACCGTCCCACGGGGGTCGAGAACCGCTACAGCACCCGGAAGCGCCTGCAGGACCCTTCTTATAAACTAGGGGCTGGGGGAGTGAAGCTTTACTTTGGGGGCAATTGGTGGGGTCCGGGGGCAATGTGTGTGCCTGAACTTGTGAATATGATGTGGGAATGCTTATACTTTGCTGACAAAAGTTGGAGTTATTTCTGGATAATGAAGAAAATAAAGTTTTGTTCCTGTTATTTGAAAGTTACCTGGAGTCTGTTTACCATCATTTCCAAAGGGACACTGGTATGTAACCTGCAATCTTCAATTCACACTCTCTCTCACACCAGTTATCTAAGGCCTACTTCCATCAAAGGGGACATCCACCTTTACTAATATTTTATTTTTCACATTTTTATATTTTATTTTTATTGCTAATGTCCACGCATAACTACTGGAGCTATCTGGGGCACCACTGTGATAAAATTAATCCCTGGAGGTACTTAGCCCAGTTTTTATTGCCCTGGTCGTTACAATAGTACTGGGGGGGGGGGGCTCTGAACTGCTGGCGTTTTCTCTTTCAGTGTAAAATATACGACTCTGGCAGCTTTAAAGTAAGTTGATTTGTTTACCTGGGGGTGTATTAACTAGTCACTGGCTGCTTGGCATTTAGCACGCCAGCCAGCTAATATGTGACTTTAACGCCTCATTTAAAGCTAATTATCTATTTGTTTTTTGCTACCTGTTATTGTAATTGTCTCCTTTTTTCTCTATTTCCATGCATAAAGGCATATCATTGTTATGGGGTATAGAGTGAAAAGACAGACTATCAGCAGGGAACAGGCTGCGGCCTGTAACACCTCTTTGTTTTTAATTCATTTCAATTTATTTATTTCTTGTCTTTCATTTAATCAAGTCTCTGTGTGGTATACAGGGGTGGGAGAGTTGGGATCCTTTTTATCAGTGCTAATCTAGTCAATCTCAGTTTAGTTGCTGTTTGCATAAGACCTGTAAGTACCTTCTAGGGGACAGGAGTAGGATTGAAAAAGGGGAGGAGATAGAATGTTTAAGGAGATATATTGGCCCCTGTTTTAGTGAAGGTAGACTGTGAAATGGGAAGATAAGATAACCAGTGAAGCCTAAGATGTAAAATGTGAACCAAGGGACAAGAAGCCTAAGGAAAGTGTAATAGCCACAGTTAAAGAAGAGATATTTGAAGCTATATTTCTCAGTGTTTTGGAACCTAAGAAGAGAAAGTAGTCTGTCGGGACTCGTTATGTGTGAAGTTTGGATAATATTCTGCCTGTTGCAAGTAAAGTTTTATTTGAAAATCAACTGGGACTGTTGCCTGCTGTTTTCATCTTACAAAAAATAGGACTGAGTTATATTCCTCTGGTCAGGTAAATAGAGGGTACATCCTAATCAATACAAATACCATCTGAAACTAACACTTTAATTTTTAGCAATAATCCCCAAGGGGGTCCACTTTACTCTGGCCCGTGACTATTACCCAAACAATATTGACCCCCGGGTTTGGGATGATTGTATCTGTAAATGCCAGCATATAGCAAAATACATAGGGACAGAGTAAAGTAATACTTGAAAATGTAACCTTACTTCTTTTGCAGATAAAACTATTCCAAATCTAATTAATGACTGCCCAGTAGAATCGTAACCATAGACCAGGGATCGGCAAAGTGCAGCTCGCAAGCCACATGCAGCTCTTTAGCAGCTTTGTTGTGGCTCAGAGCACGCCTCCGAAACCCTACCCATGACCTCCAACACCTCTTCTGATTGGCTGCTGGCAGGTCATGTGGTCGGGAAAGTGCACTCCTCCCCCTTAGCGGCTCACGAAAAAATTGTCGCCACTGGAGTTGGGGGCCAGTTGGCTCCCTCCTCATCTAAATTTGCAGACCATAGACCAAAGTGGTTAGGTAGGGCCTGTGTGATTTAAGTGGATTTATAACATAAGCACATTGTACTGAACAACATGATTTATATTCACTTTATAAATGCCCAGTTACGCTAAAGAATTTGATTTGTTGATTTACACTGTCATTCTATTTACTGGTTTCCAGAAATCCCTAAATTGCTGAAGCCCATGATCTGTTGTATAAAAAAAACACAAACCCATTCAGCTTAGGAGCCTTTGTATGTAGACTAGCTTTGGCTTTGACAAAGATCTTGTTATTATTTGTGTCTATGTATAATATTTTGTAATCCTCATACTACCCAGTAATGAAAGGGTTAATCAGTAAGCATATGGTGCTGTCACACAAAAACCTTAGGAAGACAGAGGAGTCAAATAGCAGTAAAGATTTGGACAGGTGTGTGTAACTCCTTTGGTCTTGACCATATTGGTATAGAGAGGGTTTTTCTTTACTGGGTATAAGTTCTTCACTATCTAGGTCAGCGGTGCTCAACCTGGGGGTCATGACCCTGTCGGGGGTTGAATGACTATTTGCCAGGGGTCGTCTAAGACCATTGGAAATTGTCATGGAAACTGCAACAATATTCCCATTGTAAAGTTTTGACCATGACAATTTTTAATAGTAAAGTCGCGACTGGGACAGTTTTTCTTATTCTACCATTGCGACTGTGACAATATTTCCATAGTAAGGGTCCAACTGAGATAATTTCTCATTCTACCACTGAAACAATTTTAAAGTTGGGACTGCGACAATATTTCTGTAGTAAAGCCGCAACTGTACTAAAGGGTCACGGCAATAAAAAGGTTGAGAACAACTGATATATAGAGTTCTCGCGCTCTCTCTCGCTTTCTCTCTTCCATGCGCATGCACATACACATGCACGTGCATATAGTTAACTTTTTGTAGCTGTAACTGTCATATTTAGACTAGCTAAATGTTATTGTTTTATTTGTACTATATCTTTATCACTGTGCTTATAATAAATGTATAAAATTTCAGTACTGCCTCTGTGAATAGTTAGTTACTGGTTTATGATAATCACACAACGGTTTGAGAAAGTTTAAAATTCTACATACAGTACATGCACCTTTACTGGATCTTTTCAATTCAGTTATTAAATGGCAAAAAAATTTTTGTTGATGTTGCTGATCTCAAATCCAGCTAAACAGGAGGGAAGCAATAGACTATGTTTCTCCTACACCTGTGAGATTCTAAGTATGTCACCTAGCGTCGCAGAAGGAACTGCGGATTGTAACTTTCTGAGTTCATTTAAGGCCTCTTCTATTAATTTTATATGTGCAGTCATAGATAAGCAATGTAAAATCAACAAATAATAATAGGTTTTAACACATATTTACCCCTATTGAAATTTTCTAAAGTTATCATCATTCTGCTCCTGCCCACTACTCTTTTTTTATTTTCAGATTTTTCCAAAAAAAAACAAACAAAAACATTCAATTCACCCAACAGATGTTTAGTGTGAGATACTAAGTTTTTCCATCTCTGGGGGATTGTCTTACCTACTCACAATTAATCTGCAGCTCACTCTTTAACATCCTAGTTAAGCATATTGTGAGTCAGTATTGAGGTAAAACAGAATGCAATAATTTATTGTAACAATATTAGAAGTTAAATGAAAATGATAAACCGATATAAAGTAAACATCAATACATCACCGGATACTGTAGCATCACACCGCAATTGGGGCACCCATCAAACGATTAACAGAGGAACCCAGGAAACAAACACTGTCAGCACATCTGCCAGACTATATGCAAAGTCCCATTTTCCCCTAGGATTCCCCCTGCTTCTACAAATGCATCTAGTCTTATGTTACACAATCTCTCCTGAGCCTGCATTTGTTTTACAAGTCATCAATGTATAACTACATAGCCGCAGCGCAACTTTTCAGAGTATCTTCTCAAGGTCTCATCACGAGACTATGTAATTATTATCCCAGTTTGGGCTTGTTTATTCTCCTTGTACAACAATGGTTTATTCTCCTTATACAACAACAATTGTGAGCTTTCAATGACCCTAAAGTCAAATATCAAAACTTAGGGCAAAGAATCACTTTGATTACTATCAATCTAACTGGACTACTACCTATCTAACTGAATTCTTTTATTCACACATCTGACACATCTTGTCACATTCATATCACATTGATTTAATTCTATCATCCTGGGGGTAATTCAGGAAAGATTGAATTCAAAGACTAATTTGTTCCATAACTCTAGTTCAGTTGTATGTTTTCTGACCTAATAGTTCATAGCTGATTATTTTGAAACTGGCTTCCTATAGTTGTTCTGTTTGGAATATGTATCCGTTTATCTTGACAGAAATGTTTTGTTTGAAGACTCCCATCAGGTATCCTGTTCAAACCTACAATGTTTTAATTATTGTGTGGGTCAAGGGTCAAATACAGTTTTAGTGTCCTGAAAAAGAAAAGATGGAACCTGGACTTTTCCTAAGACTGCCATTAATTCCTTCAGAATATACACTCTACAGGAAAATTCAGTCATAAATAATGAAAAAACAAACAAAAACAACTAAATAATATGAGTGTGAACACCAAATATTGTGGAGTCTACATAACACGAGAATGTTGTTTAAATTACTTTAAGTGGGAATGATATATTCTTTGTATATTATAGTGATAACTAAACAAACTAAATAAGCCCACCAAAATAATATTGTTTAATAAAATTCAGGTATTACTACCTCTACTAAACTTAAATGTTTAGAAATGGGGTCTGGAAAATATAGTGAGTAGTGGAGCCTACTGAAAAGAACAACAGTGGGACAGAGTAATGGATTTATATTTGTGGACAGTTTAGGATTACCTTGAGGGCACAAGAAGCCTGTTTCCTATAGGCTTCCTAAACAGAAGGGTCATTTCTCTCTTAGTCAGGGATGTAGATGGGGGTTCAGTGGCAGAAAACTAATATTTTAAAAATTCAAATTTTGAACCTGGCATTTGTGGTTTGTGAGTCAATCAGCAAAAGGTTATGACCAGTTAATGGTTTAAGACACCAAACCATGTGACCCCTAGTTTACAGTGAAATGCAAAAATAAAGACAAGGAGAAATAGCAGCCCACCTAGGGGGGAATTCACCATAGTGCGAAGTGAGGTCCGGATCCTTCGCCTCACTTCGCACTGACTGTTATGTGCTCGCTGATGTCCTGCACGCGGACATCAGGAAACGCTTTAAAAAGGGATTCCAGTCTTGGCGGGATTACTCGAGTCGCCTCGCCGAGACTGAAATCCCTTTAAAGCGTTCGCTGATGACCACGTGCAGGACATCAGCGAGCACATAACAGTCTGTGCGAAGTGAGGTGAAGGATCCGGACCTCACTTCGCACTTTGGTGAATTCCCCCCTAATCTCATCTCCACAAGATCCTGTATATAGATTGGATATTTTGCTTGTGCAATAAACTGATTCAGCATTTGCTGAGTGCGCAGTGAAAATTGTTTTCTTTCTCACTGCTTAACCAGAATATCTATTATTTTCTGTCTTTAGAGTGCCAATCAGTTTTGACCCTTGCAATGATGACTAAACGCTGCCAAGGCCGGAGAAGCTGTAGTATTTATGCCACCACCTATGAATTTGGAGATCCGTGTTACCCTGGAGTTCGCAAGCATCTTAATGTCATCTACACATGTGGTGAGTGCAGAAATGAGCTAAATTAGCTGCTCTAGCTGATTTACTACCTCAGCTGGTTGGGGCTATTCTTCTCACCACCAGCCATGGCTAAAAATTTTATTATACAAAACCTTACCCATAAGGAAACCTTATGGGTAAGGACCTACTCGTGTTACTCATGTCATGTGTGATTCTAAATAGAGGAAGTAGAGTGTAGCATTGTGTTAGCCATAGCTATAAGCAGAGGCAAGTAGAAAATAGGTGATACCTTTTATTGGCTAACTGAATAGATGGTAAATGCAAGCTTTCCAGACTACTAAATCCTCTTCTTCAGGCACGGCATAACAGGTATCCTGTATACTCTACTTGTCTCTGCTTTAAATAGAGAATTCTCTGGTGACATTATTGTACTGAGTCATATTTTATGTGCTTGTTTTACAGTGGGCTACAGTTTCCAATGCAATACATGTTCTGTGCATTTTTAATAGTTAATGGTGCATTTTCTGTGCATGAAAACATTAAATGCATATGCAGATATAGATCATTCTCCATGATAAGCAGGAACCTAATCTCTGAGAGCGAGTAGCGGGAAGTCCAGGTTGAGTCTGAGCATCGACCAGATAGCTGAAATAGGGGCATGGGGAATTCTGATAATAAGTCATCTGCCTTTCTTTATTTGTATAGTTAGGACAATTTGTGATTGGTCATATTCACTATTATAACAGTAACTCTTTAATTAAATTAGTTAAAAACCAAGGCAATGTAAATGGCATTTTTGGTAAATGATAAATGTCTTGCAGACTTGACAGCCAATTATCTTCTGACTGAATAGTGAATCTCTGCTGTGCTAGTAATTTCAGTGAGTTCCTGTAAACATACACCTTTATATTTCTCTCCAGCTCTGTATTTAGGATATATGCACCTTTACATATACATGTAGAACTAAATAACATCTGTTACGACATAGAACTGTCGGAGTTTGCATTATAAACCCGTTAGCTGGTACTTCATATGTTTATAGTTTTTCAGCAATGTATAAGTATGACCTGAGAATGTCTTCAGCCTCTTAGGGACATTCCTTCTTTGTAATTCTAAAAACAAACTAATAATTAAAAGTGTACCTGGAAATGTTCCAGAAGAAACTTTCTGCTTAAACACAATCCATTTAGGAGATGCTTGACCTGACATATTGCACACCTAATGCTCTCCAGCTTCTACCATAAAGGCACTCAGTGATGCTGTAGGACATAGAGACACTCAAATGCAAAATAACTTTGACAACTGCAATAAAATAGTAAGAAAAGTTGTAAGGTTTACAACCAAAATGGTTTACTGAAGGCCATAGTTCATAGCTAAACAATGTTTCGGGGGGGTAGGCAAATACCTTCTGTGTGCAGCCTCCTTTCTTCTTACTATTTTATTGGACACTTTGAGCCTCAGCCTGGCTCATTAGAGGACTAGGACTAGTTTATTATATGGTGTGCATTTATACCTTCTTTTTTTGACAATTACAATGTCAGTTCATTTTTGGTATTAGCAGCCAGCTATTATTAGCTATTGTACAAAGATCTACCTCCAGTCCTGAGAGGTATAAGCATAGGCCTCCAAATTTCCCAAATTCCATGAGACAGTCCCATTTTTTTGGGTCATGTTCCACGGTTCTAGGTATCTGTTGCCGAGTCCCAGCCCCCCTTGCCTCCCCTTCCGTGCACCTTTTGGCTGATGTCACCAGGGCACAGCCAGTCAATAAATAGCTCTCCCGTTGTCTCTGGAGAGTTGGAAGGAATGTATAAGGATATTCAATATTACCAAGATAATTTATATTATTTCCATAAAGGAAGGATGTTATTTTTTTTATAAAAGTGTTTACCCATGCTTCTCACTCTTGCATTAGACTGAAGCAACTTGGAGCTTAACCTCGTTGACATTGTCTTCCAAGCCTTTTTGATAGCTGAGCTATTCCTTATATAGGAACCCTTGATATGCAAGTGTCAGAGTAAACATTGTAACTATTGTGGTAACAATGAAATAGCCCCATTGGCAAGGCTCAGTTTCAACCCTGGCCTGTCTTAGCCAGTCATGAAAAAGGGACAGACACTGACTGCACTGGATATTCTGATCCACAGATTGAGATACAATGGACAACATAAACCACATGCAGTGACCATGCTTTTTTCCTTTTCTCAACACTGACCTTGAAAACAGTCATTTAAAGTGCACCTGTCACCTCAAAACACTAATACTAATTTAGGTTGTACTAATGAAATAAGCGTTTTTGTAAATATATATGTATTTTTAAAAATTTACCTTTACACAGTGTTTCTCTCTGACATCTTCCATGTCAGCATGTCTTTTCTTTCCTGGGTTGGGTGGGCGGGGCTAAATGATGATTGCCGTTATAGCTCCTCCAGCAAAATAGATGATCTCTGGCACTCCATAAAGTAAAATCAAATGTACTTTATTCAGAGAAACATGTGAAATCCAGGTACATAGTGAATAAAATATAAAGATAGCACCTTACGCGTTTCGCGCCTGAGGCACTTAATCATAATGTGTCTTGGTATGTCATTATAGTTCCTCCAATCAGATCCTTTAAATCATGATCTAGCAGGGATCTGATTGGAGGAGCTGTAATGTCAATCATCATTTATCCCCGCCCACCCAACTCAGGAAAGAAAAGGCAGGCTGACAGGGAAGATGATAGAGAAATGCTGTATAACGGTACATTTTTAAAAATACATATATATTTACAAAATATTTATTTAATTAGTACAACCTAAATTAGTATTAGTTTTGAGGTAAAAGGTGCACTTTAAAACATCAAAAGGAAGGTATGCCCCAAACGCTGTTTTGCACCTGTGATCCAATACATTAGGTAAATCCCACTCACTTGCAGAAATAATGTGCAGTTCGTTCTATTTTTGAAAGATTTTAGTTGCATATTGGTGGGTAGAACACCCAGGATCCTGCGCCTGTGTCAAGTTATTCAGTCCTTAGTATTTTCTTCCCTCTTGTACGTTTTACTCATACTACGCAGTTATATTTCCTCTGATTTACAAGATCCTTGCTTTTAACTTATCCATCACCAGTAACCCACGGCCTGACTACACATGGCTAGAATAATCACACATTTCTGTTAAGGATTACCTGCATGGCCAACATAATGAATTTATTCTTGTACAGAACATTAGTTTCTCCAGTTACACAATGACTCTTTTACACTCCACAAACTCCCCTCTGCAGATCAAAGCCAACTCTTTCCGCTCCAGGAAGGCTGTGTTAATTTCCCATAAAGTCCAGCAAAAATTTCCAGAGTTGTGCAGGTGCTGTTATTAGATTGCTCTGTTCTGGAAGCGCAAGAGTTTTACTCCCTCAGATACAGAATGTATGTATTATTAGTCATAGCCATTAACTATCTGTGCTTTACATCTGCAGAACAAGTAGCTGAAAGGAGGATTTACAAAAATTAGGGTACACTGGATATGAATTGCTGTCTGGTGTCAGTTGTTGTAATTAATATAATAGTAAGACAGCAGTTTAAACATTTGCAGACTTTGTGAAGCAGGACACGTTTGTGGCATTGTAATGGATGTAGTGGTATAGAGCAAGGTTCTGGAACCTATTTTTCAACAGCCTGCTCAAAGGACAACACTGCCAATGGGGGGGGTACAGAGGGTACTTCTGTGAAGGTCCTACCAGCTCAGCAAACAATGGGAGCCCAGAAAGACAGACATATATAGACTTCAGAGTAGTGTCTAATGAAAGATGATGAGCAGTGTAACTGGGATTTTTTTTTAGGTTGTAAAATCATGTGGGGGGGGGGGCATGTGTCAGGATATGGGGGACCCTGTGATTTCTGATGGCAGCTTTGGCAAAGGACGACAGATTCCCACTGATATATTGCAGTGATCCTATGTGTACAGAAATAACACTTACTGGAGCATGCCTGCTTGTATTCTTGGGGTTCCCTCCATTCCTGTATTCTGTTCCTTCTACTAGACTCTAGTAACTAGAGGTTTTGTCTAGAGTAGTCCAGCAACTAGTAGGCACATTTGGGTTTTAATCCACTACCGCTTTGCAAAGCATGGGGTTGCTGACTGCAAGCCATAACCTATACCACTAGAGTGCATGTATACATAGAATCCAGGCAAGAAATTTAGCATACTACAGAGATCTCTATGAACTTAGGCTCCAATTAGGAACTCACTGGATTAGAATTCTCATGACATTTTCAGTGTGTTAATAATAAGTAAGCAGTGTATTCAATGATGGATCTAGCTGGTAGAGGGCCGCTATGCAAGGTTAGCCTCCCACTCATCCTTTTACTTTGACCATGAACAGTAATCCACAATCAGGAGTTGGCTAAAATGATATCAACATGGCCTGCCCCAGAAGAGCTTACAATCTAATTTTATGCAAAAGCACACAAATATGTTGATGGTGAATAATTAAAAATATTTAGGCTGTGGGAATAAATTGGAGTAACCCAAGGAATCTCGTGTAAACAAGGCAGAGTACAACTGAAGGAAAAACACAATAGATTACATCCATATAAATAGAATGTATATATGTTCTATTGTAAATTACATTTCCCAGTGACATATGGAAAAGATGCATGAAAGAGAATGTGTTTGTAGAATGTGAAATACAATTCCTATTATCGACCATGTACTCTGGTGGAGATGTATTCAGTTGCAAATATTTAAGGTGACACTTTTATCACATAATGAATCTTTTTTTTTTTTTTTTTAAATAAAATCTCATTTAATTGTTTACATAAGCAAAGCTATTTGCTGTTTTATTTTAAGTCATATTATTAGGAAAAAATCTATTTGGCTTTATAAGCTGTTACTATGTATGTACAGTGCATGTGTACCTAAAGCCAGAAGGTGGTGCTGTGGAGCAATAACATTGTTAACAGAAGTATTGTTTTACATGTTGATTCTGCTCTGAGTTTACCTACAATGAGGCAGAGTCATCCTTTCCTTCTGTTTTTTTTTTGTATAATACTGGTTATGGATGCATGGCTTCAGGGTGGCAGGAGAGAATACTTTTCCTTTCTATGAAGCTTTGATTGCTGTATTTTTTTACATATTAGTTATATGTGAATACGAGGATTAAAGGGGTAAAAAAACAACTGCAGACTGTTGGTGTTAAAAGGCAAGGTGTATTTTTAATGATTACATTGTATATAAGTTACTCTCTTTAGAAGTATCAAACAAAAATAAGCAGATGATTGATACAATATCTCACAGATTTCTGAATTGCAACATCTGAAAAAAATGTCTTCTTGCTTTTATAAAGCAGAGTTAGGAACGGTCATCCTTCCAATTTTAAAAGCTGAATTCCCAGCATCCATCACCTTTCAAAGGGTGTCTGTGATTGCTGGGAATTTGTAGTCCTGCAAAAGATTGGGAGGAAGAGTGGGTAGGTCCCTGTAACCTCTGAAAGGAGTCAGGAAATCTACTGAGCACAAAGTATAATTGCATTATATCCATTTAAATACAAACGTATTTTATTACAAATATTCATTTTTTCACTTTACATGTCATTTTGTCCAAAAGTAATAATTATTTACATAGTTTCCAGCAATTCTGGATAACCTACATCCTTTGTAGGTAAACCAACCCTGTTTGACTGTTGAAAACTAGAACTGTCAATCAACAATTCAGCTGAGACTGACTGGCTTGGTGTTTATACACTAAATTAAAGATCTCTGCTATTAAGGAGGATATTTCGTACTGAACAGGAATATGTCAATGCAAATAAACAATTGATAGTTTTCCTTTTAAGCCTTTAATGATTACAGCCAATATGTTGTTTATCACAGACAAACTGTGATGTATAATAAAGAAAACTATTCAACATACTTTGTGGACTTTTGTGTTTTACATATGATATAGGGTTTTACCCAAACTATGTGAGGTGCTGAAATAAACAAGTAGTTGAACTACCATTACTTGTATTTTCAGTGAATCTCTCCAATTTTTGCATTTACGAGAGTTTGTACGGAGCTTTTTGAGATTCTTGAGTGTTTTCCTGGGATTTTGACTACTTGCACTATTCCTTTTTTAAGGTGATGTGGATCTGACAACTTCCTTTCACAAAAGGTGATTGAATTTTCCAAATAAGCAGCACAAAGGAATGTTCAACTGTATGCATGACTTTAGAATTCCTGTTTGCTTTGGAAGTTTCTTGGTGGACAAGAAGCGTTGTGGGATAATGTCAGTTAGTCCAGGCTGCACTGTTAACTAGATTCCGCTTTGCTGTATCAATGCTAAGCCTGCACTTTGCCTTCTTGGACTAAATCACACCAGGTTGTCTGCTGAAATAGTCTAGAAAAGATAATGAACATTATAGAATAGCACTGCAATATTTTAGAAACACATGAAAGTAAAGTAGGGCAGTATTTTTTTCAATTAAAACAGCATTTAGCCATATAGTGGATTATTATATATATTCTTCATTAATAGCTGTTCATTTTTAATAGTTCATAATAAATTGCCATTATCTATCATGCACCAGAAAAAGGCGCCCAGTGTGCAAAGCTCCCACGTAATAGACTAGTTTAGCAGTTGTATCAGGTTGCGGTAGGTATGCGTCAGCGTAGTTAGAATAGCTGTAGTTAGCCCACCAAGAAGTGTAACTCACTCACTGAACTCAGTGTTTGATTTCTCCTGTCTACTTTACTGTATTTTCTTTTGGAATATATGTCAGTTGCTGTTATGACACCCATATTGTGTTTATATTCTCTTTTCTAAATCTGTGGTGCCCATATACTGATAATGTGCCATCCTGTCTTGGATAATATAATGTGTACTACTTTCTTAAGGTGACCACAAAGGACTGTGGGTACTATAGTCTATTGCTACAAATCTATATTTTTAAATGTTGTGAAATATTATTTTGTTGTAATGCCAGTGTCTATCAACATACTGTATTTTTGTCTGTGTTAAAAAAAAAAAAAGTAAGAATCTGGGATTTCAGCTAAGGCACAGTAAACGATAATCAGCCTGTTCTACAGTTTATTTTAGTCAGTGTGATGTTGCTAAAAGAAATTCACTTTACAAAATTCCTGCATTAGCAGTCTCAAAGTTTTTACTCCAAAAAGTGTAGAAATGGTTCCTTGTAACTGTACAGCTCGCAATAGTTTAGCCATTGGTTAAGCTCAGTAAGACTGAAATGCTTATGTGCCAATTGGAAACTCCTGAGATTAGATGGCTGTTCCAAATGGGCATTAAGAATGTCAGTCTTACTAAGCATGGCTGGTGTCTAAACTATCTCAGGGGGAAAGCGAGGAAATGTTTTTATACTCCACAAAACTTCAGTCTATATCAGGGGTCTCAGTCACACAGCCCTGGGGCTACACACAACCCTTTCAGCTGTCATCTGTGGCCCGAAGGACACTGAGGTACCAGGGACACCAGAAGAGTAGAAAGCACCAGAAGATCGAGCTGAGTAGGATCAGCCCCTGCAGCACCCACAATGTGGGGTGTGGAGGGGCATGGCTTCAGGGGCCCTCTGCCATGGCCACCATTTTCCTTTGAAGACACAGCACACAGCGCCTGTGTATGCCCAACAATGTGCAAATGTATGGAAGTGGTGTTCGGTGGCTGGTGGCACTGCAGGAAAAAATTGTTAGAGGTTGGAGCGTATCAAATTTGAAAGGAAAGCAACTTGACAACTTTAAATTTTTGTATTTGTGGCCCATTTACCCAGCGAAGATTGAGACCCCCTGCTCTGTATATGCATGGGTAGTTAACAGCAGCTTATCCTCAGTAGTGATCTCTATAGAAATATTGTAAGCTCTTTGAAAACAAGGCTTATTCAAGCCATTACTGTAACACTTCCATTTGTAAGCCTGTAACCAGCTGTGCTGATTGGAATGTTGAGTGCAGCTGACTGAATAGACGCAATGCAAAATCCAATCAGATGCAAGGTGTTAAACTCAGCAGGTAGAACAATACTATCAATAGAAATCGCAATAAAACGAAGAATTTACAGATCACAAAATAATCTACTTGTCCTTTACATTTCATGCCCATTTTTGATAATCGGGTTTCATTGTTGTCAAACTGAAAAAGCACTTTTTGTAAAACCTGACTTGTAGATAGAGTACAACTGACATTTGTATTTCTCCAGTGTCTGCTTTCATGTTCTCTGTGGCTTCTAGGTTGTCTGCTGTCATTACATCATTT
This sequence comes from Pipa parva, assembly GCA_019650415.1. Taxonomy (NCBI): domain Eukaryota; kingdom Metazoa; phylum Chordata; class Amphibia; order Anura; family Pipidae; genus Pipa; species Pipa parva. Next base: position 20,336 of record WMED01003205.1, read on the forward strand.
ACAAAAAAAACTTTTGAAACCTAATTAAAATGATTTGGCCTTTTAGTGTGAAAAGCAACTTGTAAACCTGACAGAAGATAACACGTTCTGAGGGAAACGACCCATTTATTTTATATAAACACTTTTAAGGTAACAGAAAGTAAAAAAAAAAAAAACATTTTAGAATATGTTCTGTTTTTTTTATTGACCCTCTATTAACTACATCATTATTTTATCCTAATATCATCCCACTGTGCTGAAACTTTCACCTAGGGCAGGGGTCGGCAAAGTTGTTTGAGGAGGGAGCCATTTCACTCCCTCCTCCAGCGGCAACAGCTATCTTGTGAGCTGCCGGAGGAGGAAGGCGTGCCCTGTCCCGGCCACAGACAGCCAATCAGAAGAGCTGTCTGTGGCCGTGGGCGATGCTTGGGCGTGGCTTCGGCAGCGCGCTCTGAGCCGCAAGTGGCTCACGAGCTGCACTTTGCCAACCACTGACCTATGGCAATGCTATAGTAAATGTTAAAAACACAGTAACACGAAAAAATAGTAATGCCTCAAATGCATTTATAGTTACTATATATTAAGGGGCTTATTCATGAAAGATTGAATTATCGAGCTGCAAATTCACTTTTATTCCCCACTTCCACATATTTGAGTATTCAGCAATCTCTGCGATGTGGCAAATCGAAGAATAAACTAACAGCTTACAACAGTTGTGGACTTGCATAACACTTTGCACTACATGGTAATTTGACTGTCACAGTGGCGTCATCAACAAGGGCATTTTCCAGTTTTACTTCACCAGACTAAAGTAGTGAATTAGGGGGCTGATGGCAGGTCTTCTACTGCCCGACTGACTATGCAAGAATTGGCTCCTGACTCAGTCACAAGAAATCCTTTGTTTAGTGGATAAGGAGTAGAGAATTGAAGTGTATAGCGACCCGAAAAAAATGAGAATTCACTTTCTCACTTTAGTTCATGTACAGGGAAGGGAGATGGGGAAAGGAGAACACACCGCTACTAACCTTAAAGATGGAGGTATATAAGTTACTAACATAAGTGGTGCTGGGCACACTTTGACAAATAGAAAACAATCAGAGAAAGAAAGTGTAAACACAACACTTTAATGACTAAGCCCCTAGATCAGTAATGGCAAACCTTTTTAGCACCGAGTGCCGAAAAGTGACGTCATTCACCATCACCTTCCTCTGAAGTACAGGCGCTGATGAGTGATGTCAACACGGCTATCCTGTTGGTGAGCGAGCGCTCCTTCAGTGTAGGCAGCAGATCTGATCTGAAAACTGTCAGGTCGGGCCCGTGGCCTGCACTGAAGGATTGCTAGCTCACTGGGGGGATCAAGGAAAGCAGCAGTGGCGACAGTGTACGTGCCGTCTCTGAGAGGGACATTTCATAAGTAAATATAATTTAATGTTTCGCGGACAGTAGGCCACCGCTGCCCTAGATCTTTGCTTCCAAAAATTCTAAATTGTGTATGATATTTTGCTGTTTAGCAATGACAATTAGGCTTTTTGAGGAATGTTTTATTTAAAGCACCATAGCAAGCAATAGAATCAGATGAGGCCTGTTTAGCATGCACAAATGACACGGCTGCTATCAGTAAAGATAAAAACAAAGTAAAAAAATGAATGAATTTGACTTGAAACATAAGATGTTTACAAATGCTGTATTAAAATAACTTGTATATTAATGCAGTGATGCCCAACCTACAGCCCGTGGGCTGGATGCAGTGCTATCTGACCCTCAAAGCTTCTGCCCACAGTTCAGGAAATCGGTAACAGTTGGGAGGACCTGGTCAGCTTATTACTGAACAGGATGTCAGTTCAGTAATACGCTGTTTGCAGTATCTCACAATTGTGCTGAATGCTTCCCCGTATTGTTAAGACCCTTACTTCCGAGATCGTTATGTGTTGGAACGCATATGCCTTCCATTAGTCTATACCGGCTCTTGATTTATATGGCCCCAGGCCGAAAAAGGTTGGGCATCGCTGTAGTAATGCGATCGTTTCAAATGAAATGTGCTTATGGCTTGTAAAAAGATATATTGTAACTGGTATCTAGGACTTTGGGTTGGAAACTGCAGAAATCAGAGTTAAAGGAACAGCAACACCAAAAGAATGATAGTGCCAAAAGACCGAGTTCCTATGATTCCTGTTTGTGGTACCTAGGCCCCCCCCCTGCCCCGTGCCCCCCACCCCTGCCCCGCGCCCCCCACTCACCTCCAACAGCGCCGTCGATAGTTTAAAAAAAAAAATGCATGCGACAGCCAACACCCCTAGCATCTGCCTATTCCGCCTAATGGAAGGGCCGGCCCTGGT